>PRKT01000929.1:57121-100818 GCA_003671525.1 Saccostrea glomerata | reverse complement strand
TCTTGCAATTTGATGACATTCTGTAATATTAGACCTCAAATCTTGTAAGTATTCAGGAATTTCTGTCTCAGAGTTGTTCAGGTTGTATGTACCTAGTATCAAATCTATAGGTTGGGTTGTCTCCCTTCCTAAAAACATAAAGTTTGGTGTAAACTGAGTTTGTCTATTTTCAGTAGCTCTAATAGCACCTGCAATTTGCTGTAAATTGTGAAAATGACATTGATTCTCTGTACATTTTTATCTGCATAATTACATTTAATACAAAGTGCATCGCAGGAAGAAAACAAAAACAAAGAAAAATAAGGAATAATACTAAGTTGTGTTACCAAAGTTCATCATAGATCATAAGGTTAACATTTCTTGTCTCATGGACAAACCTTTCTTTATGAAAACAGATGTACTTTTAAGAACATTTTTGTCTTTGCTATTAAAAAGCTGATCAATACAAACTGATACTTCTTTTGTTTGTGATGGACAATATTGAGACAAAAAATTTCTTCTCAAATTCTCCCAACATCGGACAATAAAAAAAAAGTGTAATTCATTTTCAATTTGTCTCAGGCTACATAGTTGACATAGTCTATCTACACCATCAATGCCTTCAAATCTACCCTCTTCAATACGTAGTTTATGTAAGGAACACCTAAAAGAGGTTAATACCTGTTTTAGGGGGTAGCTTAGAGAGGAGAGGTAGCTTAGAATATTCCCTATCAATATTGTAGGTTATGAAAATGACATTGATTCTCTGTACATTTTTATCTGCATAATTACACAGTTGACCAGGTCAAGTCCAAAGACTATTTCTACCTACGTAGCTATTAATAGCTACATAGGTACTTAAACCTACACCCAAAGTAGCTATTTTTTATCTACTTTCTGTATTATCTTGCAATTTGTGCCCAAAACACTGAACAGCACAACATGGTGAATACCATATTATTTTATACAGTCACACCAATGATGAAAACAACAAAATTTTGTCCAAAAAATGATTACTTCCTGAATCTGCAATTTTACATAACTTTGTATGCAAATTTGATAATATACGAAGTAATAATTTTTTGGCCAAATGTTTGCCCTATCCATCATCAGTGTGACTGCATGTAGCAAGAAATTTGGTGCTCACCATGTTGCGCCATTCCTGCATTTGGCCACAAATGCAAGTAAAGCAGAAAGTAGGTAAAAATAGCTACTTTGTGTAGGTTTAAATACCTATACGTAGCTATTAAAAGTTACGTAGGTAGAAATAGTCTTTGGACTTGACCTGTTGAATACTAGAGGTTGAAAAATACTGTATATTGATTGAATCGATCATTTGATGTCTTAAATCTTGAAGGTTAAGTCAAGGACAAAGGCCAGTGTCATTTCAAATATGAGAAATTAAGCTCTTTTCATAACTCTTTGTCTCTCAACATACATCTTTGCATATTTAATAAGTAATCTTAAACTATTTCAACAATTCTTTCTTGTTCCCTATTTTTAAACCCTATAAAATTATTGTCTTTATCAACGTCTTTGACTAGTTAAGGTCACTCTTAATGAATTCAATGCGAAAGGATTCTTAAAACTCTCTTATGAGTTACTATGCCCCTAGAATTTAATGAAATTTATACATATTTAAATATTTTACAAATAATGAAATTATAGGTTGGAGAGACATAAGACAAAAGCAGCATAAGTTTTTTCAATCTTTGATCTTAAAATTTACAAGGTCAAGGTTATCTAAATAAAGAATTTTTATATCTCTGGTTGTTCAAAGATCTCTTATTATTAGGATCTGGTATTTTTTTTTATTTTTTAGCTATTAAGATCATATTTGCCTTCTAACAAGATTGATCTATGAAAAAAAATGCAAAAATCAGTTTTTAAGTTTGAATTTTAATCATTGTTAAATATGCTAGCTACCAAACATTTCAACTTCAATGGGTGGAAGTTGAAATGTTTGGTAGCTAGCACATTTAGGTCAAGCTAATTAAGTTTAATGTTTTTCAAAGGATTACTTTTTGAAGAGAAAAATTAATAAGCTTTTCACGAGTTGGAAGAACTCAAGGGATGTCTTAAAATATACTATAGTATCTAAATGAGAATGCCAAATTTAGCAGAATCTAAAATTGAAAAAGACTTCCATAATTCACAACTACATGTACACGTGGAAATTTAAAGATCAGATTTATTATAAAAAAAATTTATTATAAATATGATATCAATTTTTCCAGTACACTTTGGCAATTCATGAATTTCATAATATGCTAAAAAAAAAAAGGCAAAGTTCTAAAGCTGACATAGATATGACTATTTGTAAAAAAAAAAATTCAGGTTACTACCGATATGTCACATTTTTTCTATGTCTGAAATATTCAAATGTGTGCTAAACAGCTGCAAAAATGGGAAAAAACCACAAGGGACATTCAAAAGTGTACCCACAGGAGTCGGAAATTTTGTTAATAAATTGAAAATAAATGATAAACAGGCATAATTCCTACCAGTGAGCGTATCGAGCGGTTTTTTTCTTCAAATAAATTCCGGAACGGATCCGTCTTTAAGTCGCGTTTTATTTCACCGTCGTCTTTTTCCGGTTGTGAAACCACGTTGGCACTGGTCTGACTGGATTCTCGGATTTCTCCGACTTCTCGGTTCTCACCGTTCTGACTCTCTGGCGTTGCTAGTACTCGTTGACTTTGTTTAGAATTTCTCATCAAATCAACATACGCCTCTAAAGTAAGTCTTTCCAACAAATGAATTTAGTTTTTTTTTAAACCAGGGGCCATGAAATTTCGTCGCAGTTTTCCCCAGCAACAACTCATTGCAGATGCTTTACATTTTAACACGCTCTTTGTTTTTGTATGACATAGGGTACAATTCATTTTTGAACCAATCCTATGTCTTCTCAAAGATATACATTGCTAGGGTAAAGTTGAGTAATATTTTTTATTTTTATTTTGTGTTGTTATCTCTTAGAACTATATAAAATAATCGAAATTAAAATTCATACAGTGGTAGGTATATATTTATAGTTTTATACAATCAGATTACCATATCTTAAAATGATGTTTAGTATCACATTTTAAAATCTTTCACTTTTAATATTTTTCCTTCGTATGTGAGGGAATTATTGCTGACTTATTGAAAGCAAACTGAAAAAAAAATCTTATTAATTAAAAAGAAATATCTACATTGGACTCAAAATTCGTTTTTTGTTATACATACAGCAATATTTTAACCTTTCAGGTTCCTTATTATATATTCAACTTGTACACTGTTTGTTGCCGTAGGCTCCAATCATAACAACAGTGACGCTCCAACGGTCACGGAAACATCAAATGATCTGCTGGTCACTTTATATTTGGCATCATGTAAATTACCGGATGGACATGGTAGAGCCTCATACTAGTGTTTAATCCCTTTTCCATGAAATTAATTATAAATATATTTAAACACAACTCTTTCCATGATTTTCCCAACACAACTCAACAATGACACTGGTCTGTAGTTAGACATCACAGAAGGATCTTCTTTTTTAAAAAGAGGAAGTACATTTGCTAATTTCCATGCAGAGGGGAAAATACATTCATTTAACCAAAAAGGTTTAGCAAAAGTAAACTTTGCTGATTTTCACATCTTATGACTAATATTATCATGACCAATAGCTTTGTTTGTAGGGAGTTTAGTTAAAATATCAAGTATTTCTTGTTCAGTAATACATACACTATTAATTTCACCGTTACATACATGATATGCCTCAGGTAATTCTGACCCACTATCATCAACACATGATAGAGATGTAAAATAATTATTAAGTGCATCTATTTTCTCTTCGTTTGAATAAGCAATATCTTTACGACCACTATCAGTTATATATTGTAATGGTGGAATATCAGAGGCAATTTTGGTTTTAAAAATATCCTTCAGTATTTTCCAGTATAATTTCGAGTTGTTTTTGCTAGCATCCGTAAGGTGTAATTCTAGATTATTTTTGTAATTTTTAATTGCATGTTTTTTCATATTATTAAACTTATTCCTCACTTGTTTAAAATTTGTCCAATCAGATTCTTTTTTGCTTTTTTTGGCTTTTCCTTTAAGTCTATTTTTTGTTCGAAGAGTTTTGCGCAATGCAGAATCAAACCATGGTTTATCCTTGGGCCGTATAATAACAGATTGTTCAGGTATACTTCAGTTTGTCAAACTATATTCATAAATGTCAAAGAGAAGTATTCCGTTGCTTGATCAACATTTTGTGCATTACAAATGAGATTCACCCAATCGGTATTTTCAATGAGTGAATTTAGTTTGTCTATGTCTGCATTTTTGTATATCCACACTTTGCGTTCATAAGATTTTTTTTAAGATTAACAGTAGATTTGAGGAAAATGTATGTCGCTTTGTGATCGCTGATTGTACTTTCTGTATTTAACACGCCTGAGTGAAGAACTGACATATCTGGGTTGACTAAAATTGGGTCAATAAGTGTGTTCGACGAGCCCGTGATACGAGTGGCTTCATGGATAGTGTTAGTGAGATTGTATTTTAACAGAATTTCGTTTATGATGTGTGTTCGAGGAATGTTAAAAATCTACATTAAGATCCCCAACTAAAATTAATTTACTGGAAATATCAGAAGCTTTTTCAATAGACCGTATGAGATTATCCCAAAAGGATTTGCTACTGTTAGGTGGACGATCTACACAGCACAGAAGAAAATTACAGGTATGTACACACACTTCTAACCAGATGCATTCTATTGAAATAGGTTCAAGGTCATCACGTCTAATGGCTCGAAGAGATTCTGATATATAAACAAGAATTACCCCTCCATGCGAATTCCTATCTTTTCTAAATGTTGTATTAAATCCCTCAATACGCAAGTTTCGAGATTATCTCCCTTGGTGCGCTCTTTCGTTGAGGAGGGGAGTTTCGTTGCTGCGTAAACAAACAGGTGGGATAAATATTTGATATTTTTATATTGGATACATTGTATCATCGATATACTGGTTTATCATAACTACATGATTGTCAGGATGCACTCAACATTTCGAGAATAACCAGATTAATTTAAAGACGTCATTTAAAAAAAATCGTAACAAAATAGAAAATGTCGATGGATGTGAGACTTTTCAGACGAGGGAAGAAATTTGGACCTCTAATAAAAACGGTACGCATGCACCTGATCATTGTACGTAGGCGATCTAAATGACACATTGATTCTTTTCCTTATTATAATTTTAAACCAGAAGTCTCTGTCGTGACTGTAGCTCTACTGGTTTGTACTTGTAACAAAGGATGAGAAAAGAAACCAATGCCATCAGACCAAAGCTGTAGAAGGAGTAGCGTTTAAAAGGAATTTCACAGAAAATTCTATTTTTAGTAACCATGGCAACACGGTTCATCAAAACCAAAAACCGATGCACTATTTTATATATCTTTGTGTAGTCTACTTGTGTGCCAAGTTATATTGAAATCAGATCAAAACTGTAGGAGTAGTAGCGTTTTAAAGGAATTTCACAGAAAATTCCATTTTAGTTACCATGGCAACACCCTTCATAGAAATCAAAAACAGATGCACTATTTTATGTTTCTTAGTGTAGTCTACTTGTGTGCCAAGTTATTTTGAAATCAGAACAAAACTGTAGGAGGAGTAGCATTTTAAAGGAATTTCACAGAAAATTCTATTTTTACTAACCATGGCAATACCGTTCATCAAAATCAAAAACCGATGCACTATTTAATGTATCTTAGTGTTGTCTACTTGTGTGGCAAGTTATATTGAAATCAGATCAAAACTGTAGGAGGAGCAGCGTTTTAAAGGAATTTCACAGAAAATTCTATTTTTAGTAACCATGGCAACACGGTTCATCGAAATCAAAAACCGATGCAGTATTTTATGTATCTAAGTGTAGTCTACTTGTGCGTCAAGTTATATTAAAATCAGACCAAAACTGTAGGAGGAGTAGCGTTTTGAAAAATTGTTTACAGACAGACGGACAGACAGACAGACGGACGGACGACGGACACCTTACTATCGCATAAGCTCTTCTGGTCTCTGACCAGTAGAGCTAAAAACCCACAAACTTTTTTTAAAAAGGTTGTACAAGCAAGAAAATCGGTTACTTTTTATTAAGACTACGACGTTTCTTGCGTTTTCAAGTACCTATAATTTAAAGTAGATTTGTAATTATGCATAGTTGAACTTGATAAAATCAACAAATGCATCACTGCTTAATATCATTATCTTTTTATAACATTTGATAAATTTTAAAAGCAATAAATATCGTTCATTCATTGCTAGCGCTCTCGAGCGCTAGCAACTACGTTAGTCCAAATTCCTTGAAAACGCATGCTCGGCCGCCATGGTCGTGCATTCTGGGAAAACTGCAATCGGCAATCCTCGGCTGACTCCGCTACACTCCATTCGTTCTGTGCGAGGTACGAGTCATCCGAGGAATTCCGAGTGGGAAAACTGTGAAAAACTACTACAATTAGACCGTACGATAACAATTTCGTTGAATCGTGTTGTAGCATGAAATAACTGTTTATTTATTGTGTAACTTACACTTTAAAGATAACATCATATTTATAATATTTCAAATTCTGGGGGGGGGGGGGGTTGCTGACGGAAAAGCCCGAATCATTATCTGATTGTTCTAAACAATGACAAGGGAGGTTGTTTTTTTTGTTGTTTTTTTTACATCTAAGCACAATCAAAGATAAATTCTAATTTCCGATTGGTCAATTCAGCCAATCTTACAAATTCCAGGAATTTACACTAAAAATAACGAATAAATCCACTATTGTGTTTAAAAAATTCTGATGTGTATGGCTTTTAACCTAACATATCTTGACAAAGATGACCCAAAGGACCAATTAAGCTACTTCACATGCGTTCCAAACTCTCTGGACTCTTTACACGACATACACTTTGAGTTATTTTCTATATTCCTTTCAGCTCCCATGTATTTTCTTTGCTACATTGCCAAGAAATTCTCTTCTTTAAATCAGCTCATACATGCAATGTCTCAATCGGCATCTTCTTCATATTATATAGAGTCCCCCCTCCAGTAAAGGTCATATATGTTCCGTTGCGCCAAAACTCCAATAGGGCACCCCCCCTTATTTCTTAACCTTTATGTCTACAAAATACGCCTCACAGAACAATTATAACTTTATCACTCTCCAGCCTTGATAAAAATTAAAGAATTCAGCAAAATAAATCACTTGATCACGGATCTTCCTTTCTGTGTTTCAAAAATGCTACGGCGCTAGCTCACCTATCTTTTTAAAACATAAACTTGTCTATGCACGTTTGTATACAAAAACAACCTGTCCCACCTCCCTGCCTAAATGAACCAAATCTACCCATAGATATCTTGTAGAAAATCATACTTCCAGTGAAAAGAAATCAATGTTCAAGTATGTTGAATCTTTGAAGAGTAGGTTGAAATATTCTTATGAACTTCCTTCAAAGAACATACAAATGTCTCATGGGAAACAAAAGGAGCATTATGATGTAAAAATCAAAAGTAGTGTACTTGAACCAGGTGAACTTGTTTTGGTTAAGATTGTTGCTTTTAATGGTCGCCTTAAGTTGGCTGACAAATGGGAAAATGATCCTTTTATTGTTATCAATCAACCAAATAAAGGTATTTCCTGTATACAAAGTAAAAAATCAGATTGGGGAAGGAAAGACGAGAGTATTACACAGAAATTTATTGCTTCCCATCTGTTCATCTTGTGACAATAATGAGGTACAAAACCTAAACCAGCTCCTAGAAAAAGAAAACAAGTCCCAAATATAAAATGTACATTAGACGATCAAGCAGATCCTTCTGTAAAAAAAACCTCTAAAAAGGATATAACTGATGTCCACACTGAGAACTCAATTAGTGATTCAGAAAATGAATCCTTTATTGTAAACAGTGCACCAAAACAAGTGCAAGTAGATGTAAATAAAAATATTGACAATTCTGCAGCTACTGAGCCAATTGTAAATAGTAATCCAGCTGGAGAACATAAAAATATAAATATGACACCACATACCGAATCGGAAGTGGATCATATTCCAGATTTGCATAGAAATTCTGTTTTATCTGAAAGTTCTATTTTCGAGTCAAATAAATCAAGTACTTTTGAAGACCCAAGTAGCCCAAATGTCGAGATTACTCTTGATGCTATAATCAATAATGCTACAGCACATAGTTCCGGTAAAACAAGGGAAATAACTCTTCAATCTCCTGGTGGAATAGGGTCAGGTTCAGAAAATGAAAACAACATACCATGAAGGTCTGCAAGGTCAAGGTCAAAACCACAATGGATGAGAAATGACGAGTATGTATTTTCACAAATCCATCAACAAGATTGGAAAATGAAAGCAGAATATTTACAATCTTTAGCAGATACAAAACTTTTCCAAAATGTTTATGATAAAGTCATTTTTGATGCTCTAATAAAGGTCATAAATGAGTCTGCTGATAAAAAATCTTTTTTTTAAGTTTCTATGATCATGACTTTAATGTTTTAATATGATTTTATGACAATGAACTGATATACACTATTATAATTGCTCTTTTAAATTGCTATGTGGTTAGAATTACAGAAATTCTATGATTAACTTGAGTACATCTTTGTCGGTGAATTAAGATTGATACAGAGCATACTTCCTCTTAGTAATTTTATTATAAATGAGGGGTACATCAATTGGCATCAAAGGAGGAATGTAATATTTTATGCTTTACAATTGCTTACAACATTATGATTGCACATTGATATATGAGCATTATGACAGTATACCATAATGTTGCTGAAAATAGCTTTCGGTGATAATTTAAATTGTTTTGCTGTAAGTTGTTGAGTAAGTAAATCTTATTCAACTCGTAGAGTTAAATTTTTTATGCTTAGTAATTTTCTCTCATATATTTGTTTATGAACGACGAGGACGTCATTTGCTTATAGGGGGAAACTTAATAGTGGTAGTTTTATGCTATTTTAAATATTATGAAAATAGTCTCAAATATGATAAAATGTATCTCATATCTTTTTTATGTTTCACGCAAATAAAAAAATATATACATTAATAAAATGCAATTATTTAGTTGTGAATAGCTTTAAAATTGGTGAAAAATCAGCATTTTTTTCTTCTATTTTTGTGTATAAACATATGTCCCTCCCCCCGTGAAACACAAAAAGCTTTTGCATAAATTTGTAAAATGACAGTCCATATTACCTGTAAAAAGGAATTTTTGTTTCACAGGGGGGGGGAGATATTTTAAAAATATTTTCCGTTGATTTCTATAGTTAAATACACAAGTTTTTACCACAATTATAAGTTATCTCTCTTTGGTATCCCAAATAAGTAACGTTTTATGAAAACTCATAAATATCTATAGAAATTTTGGAAATCATTCGAATATGTTAATTTTTTAGAACTGACTTAGAGGTAGGCGGGAGAACAATACTATCGTTCGTAGTTCTTTAAAGAAACTGTTTCAAAGAAACTAGTCAAGATTGATTAATTTACTATTTATACTCTGCTGCATCTTATAGAAGCTAGGAGTCAGCTTTGTTTCACAAATAGGCCTATTTTTAGGTCACCTGAGTAAACTCAGGTGACCTATTGCTGTCTGTTTGCGTCCGTCGTCGTCCGTCGTGCGTTAACATTTGAACATTTTCAGCTTCTTCTCTGCAACCACTGAACCAATTTCAACCAAATTTAGCACAAAGTATCTACGGGTGAAGACGAAATTGTGAGTTTCATGATCCCTGCCCCCCTGGGGCCTGAGGGGTGGGGCCAAAACCACTAAAATTAATGCAATCTTTAAAAATCTTCTTCTTTACTCCTGGACATCAAGCAGTCAAACTGTTTGCAATTGCATGATTGTAATCAGCAATGAGTCTTCTACCAAAATTGTGAAATTCATGGCCCTGGGGTCAGGGATTCTAGTGCTAGGGCGGGGCTGAATAAGTAGGTAGTGAAAATGTATTTTTTCTTTGAAAATCTTCTTCTCTGCTCCTGGGTATTAAATAAACCAACTAAGTACATAGTTATGATGGGCAAGAGTGCCTCTACCAAAATTGTGAATTTTATGGCCCCAGGGTCAGGGGTTCTTATTTTAGGGTGGGGCTCTAATGATTATATAGTGAAATGCATGAATTCTTTGAACATCTTATCCTTTCCTCCTGGTTAATATACTAATGATCTAATTACATATTTAAGGCCAGGATTTATTTTATTTTCAGTTTTACAAACTCTCCGCTCAAGGTTTTGAATTTTCAGAAAAAAATAAAACAATTTTTTTTCTTTCCGATGTCAAATTTGAGTCGGGATCGAGATTTCAAATTTACGAACGCACTTATGAAACGGCGGGTAAATCAACTAGATCTGAGAAGAAAGCTTGGTTTAGTGTAAAATTCATCGATACAAGTGCCATTCAAAACGTTACACTCGTTCAAAGGACAAATAAAATGCTGACGACTTTGTTGCACTATGACATGCTGGTGAGATAATTTGTTTTCGTTTCAAAAATATGTCTGCATGTAAATTATTTTCCTCCCCCAGGTTTTAAACTGCCCGTGGTAGCTTAAAATTCAAACTTAAAAACTGATTTTTGCATTTTTTTTTTCATAGATCAATCTTATTAGAAGGCAAATATGATCTTAATAGCTAAAAAATAAATAAAAAAAAAAATACCAGATCCTAATAATAAGAGATCTTTGAACAACCAGAGATATAAAAATTCTTTATTTAGATAACCCTGACCTTGTAAATTTTAAGATCAAAGATTGAAAAAACTTATGCTGCTTTTGTCTTATGTCTCTCCAACCTATAATTTCATTATTTGTAAAATATTTCAATATTTATAAACTTCATTAAATTCTAGGGGCATAATAACTGATAAGAGAGTTTTAAGAATCCTTTCGCATTGAATTCATTAAGAGGGACCTTAACTAATCAAAGACGTTGATAAAGACAATAATTTTATAGGGTTTAAAAATAGGGAAGCGGAACAAGAAAGAATTGTTGAAATAGTTTAAGATTACTTATTAAATATGCAAAGATGTATGTTGAGAGACAAAGAGTTATGAAAAGAGCTTAATTTCTCATATTTGAAATGACACTGGCCTTTGTCCTTGACTTAACCTTCAAGATTTAAGGTCCAGAAAAATCAATGCAGTTGGTCTTATGTCTCTGCTACTTATCATTTTGAATTTTTTTTCCTTATTAGAAAACTTTCGGGGAAAATAACTCTTTGAAAGGGGTTACACAAAGACGCGTCTAGTAAATTAGTTGAATAGATTGGTAAAGTTTTTGTACCTGTAGGGTTTACGGTTTTGGAGGAGAAGGGATTACAAGGTTTATCATGAAAAGGCAATAACTTTTCAACTGTTCAAGGAATCAATCATCAAAGACTCGAAGACTTTAGGGAAGATTTCATTTTTCTACGGTTTATGATTTCAGAGGAATAGCAGTAACAAGATTTTTCATTCAAGGGGCAATAACTTTTGAGAGGATCAATTTTAGGGGACAAGAATATAATTTTTGAAACAATTGAAAGAGTACATATTCATGATGCAAAGACATAAAGTATTAATGTAGAAAGACAAAAGAGATATACCGGTATAAAGAGCCTAATTTCTCATTTTTGGAATAACCTTGACCTTTGACCGTTTCATAGATTTCAAGGTCAAGGGTCAATGAATCTTATGCAGTTGGTCCCATGTCTCTACGACTTCTCGTATTGAAAAATTTTAATTATTTGTAAAATTCAAAAACTTTCAGGGGCAACAACTCTTTCAAGGGGTCAGCGAATACTTTTGCAATGTAACAATGAAGTGTCTACTAAATTAGTTGTAGACTTTAAAGAAGATTTCATTTCTCTAGGGTTTACAGTTTCAGAGGAGTAGCGATAACAAGATTTTTCATTCAAGGGGCAATAACTTTTGAGAGGGTCAATTTTAGGGTACAAGAATATAATCTTTGAAATAGTTGAAGGAGTACATATTCATGATGCAAAGACATAAAGTATATGTAGAAAGACAAAAGAGATATATAAAGAGCTTAATTTCTCATTTTTGGAATGACCTTGACCTTTGAACTTTTTATAGATTTCAAGGTCAAAGGTCAATGAATCTTATGCAGTTGGTCTCCAAAGTCGGATCAATAATTTCCCGTTTTTGGTATATATCTTCATGCATAACACTATCCTATATAACGAAATATGTAGTCTTTATGGTAAAGATTCAAAGCATATTCACAATTAATATTAAGACAAAACAATGTTTGTTTCTTTCTTTATCATGAATGATTGTAAAACAATTTAATATACATGCCTTATTGCAAATACAACGAGTTTTACATTTTCCAGGCCATGCGTACGTGGTCAAACGGGATGTATCATTAGCGTTATAGTTGAAGAACCTTCTCCGTAAGAAAAGAAAAATACGATTTTTTAAAAACATTACTTGATGAAATTTAGTGTTATTTAGAGTGCTAAAAAATTAATCAGTATTTAAACTGTATATTTGAATAATATTAATAGCTCACATGTATTACATTACGAAGTTCTACTAAGGAACGAAGTTAACGAAACTAACAATGCAAATGGCGGTCAAGGTTATCTATTTATACGCAGATAAACATGAATGTAATCTATCACTGCACTGTGCATTACGCACTGCAACTTTACTGTTTAAGTTCATCCTGAAAAATCTTTGTGTTGTATGAATTTACGATTTAAATAATACAGAGCATATTATTAAACGCAATATCTGTAATACTGTCTGTTTTTATTTTCTGAATTTCTGCAAATATAAGTTGTTTTATCGGTCGCAGACTACACCAAACACCCAAGCTGTGATACCAATTACCCAGATACCCAACATGAGCTTGGGATTAATTAAGATTCCCCTGGTTTGAAGGTGTTAATTAATAGTCACTGGCAAGAATGTGTGAAGTCACGACGCCAGATGTGTTCAGTAGACCGAAAAATTCACTGCACTTCAAGATAAACCAGGTAAAATAGGGCTTGGGACTTTGAATATACTTCGACATAAGCGGGGTATTCGAGATTACCGTGTTCGAGATATCAGGTGTTTTTTTTAAATCATATATATAGAGAAAATGGCCATACCGGCGACCGACTTCGACATAAGCGGGGTATTCGAGATATCCCATGTTCGAGATACTGATATTTACCTGTATCAAAAAATAATAAAATGAGTTGCTTCTACACTATAACAAATATTTTTATCTCTAAGTAAATTTCCTCCGGCCTGTTCAACAGAGCTAGTGCTAATGAACATTTCTGTTGAAAATGTATAAATAAGGAATTTTGGCAAGCACTCACAAACATTCACTCTTTTGATCAGGAATCATCAGGTGTCATTACTTTGACATTCCTGCCAGTACATGTTTTATTTTAATAAATTCCATGCAAAGGTGGAGTATAAATTATAGCTCATAAATTGGTATGACAGCTTGTATGTTTGGTGTAAGGCTGTGTATTGACCAAAAATTTCTATAACATTTGATACAGTATTTTTTTAAGTGATACATTGTTATATATTACATTCTTAAAGCTGAACACGACTCGTAAAAAGCATACGCCATTTTTGATAGCATTATCTATGATAAACCAATACTAGGGTATACTCGTCGCATTCGTTACACCTGACTGCTTTATTGTCACAGGTATCGGCGTGGAATGGCGACCCGTGTTCGTGCTGGTTATCTTGCATTACCTTTGTTTATATTTTATTGCAGTTATGTTTATCTATGTTGTTTGTATACTGCACTGACTTATGTACCTATAATTGTATATTTATTTGGTATCTTACTTCCCTGCATTGGACGAAGTATTACGTTATTATTCTCGCTACCAAGTCCTGTATAGCATACGTTCGTCTACACCGGTGTCGACTGATTAACTGAACAGTCTCTAATTCTTGCCCTATTTATAGGGGTCTGCAGGGTAGCGAGTCTCGAGAACTAAAATGGCGGACACAATACTTTTACGAATCGTGTTCAGCTTTAAGTAAGACCATCAAAAAAAGTCATATAAAATCATTAAATGCATGAAAATTGTAAAAACAAGAGTGTTTTATAACCCATTTCAAAGTTCATGCCTCAAAGTCTTTACTAGAGCTAAAAGAAATGTTCAAACATTCGCGAATGCATAGTTTTTCATGAAAATTTGAATGGAAAATTTGTATTCAAATATTTGGTATTTCATGCAATAAATTGTGTAGGCCTATCCACTGACTTTTTGACCACTGTGACAGTGGAAAAAGAAGCAAACAAAAGCAAATACATGTATAAAGCAGGTTGTAAACTTTGCCCACATGGTACTATTGGCCAGATAAAAACACATCAAATTTATTTAATCATCTTCAAGTCAGACATTCATCAACCTCATGTATCTTTAATCAGGTCTGGACGATTTCTAAATATGGAAGTCAAGAACAATAACCGAAAGTTGCTATAAATGGACAGCAAGTAAACGTAATTATTTTCTGACCAATCAGACAACAGCATTTTAACACACCCCAAAACATATTTTAAAAGAACAAAAAGATAACACGTGCTTTTGTTTTTTTCCTCCAAAAGATTTTTTCAACAAAAAATCTGTAGAAGTAAGATGAAAACTTTTGAAGTATAAGGTATTCCCCACATATTTACCGTGAACAACCTTGACATTTTTATATCGGTAAAGAAAAAAATAATGTATGATAGAATGTAATGGTATGGAGTACTGAGGTATAGATCGCACCAGCAAGTTCCTCTCAAGTTCAATTATAACATTTGCCAGAATATATTGTATGTTGGTAAATATATTTTTGCTTATCAGTCCGATTTTCATCGATAATGCTTAAATTCCATATGTATATATCAAAACACACAAGTGTTTATCGTATGGACTATACACATATAGTTTTAAATTATCACGGGTTTCATGAACGCCGAATACTAAGCTATGCAGACTTTAAATGGGTATATCGTAAGGCTTATA
Source organism: Saccostrea glomerata (assembly GCA_003671525.1). Lineage (NCBI taxonomy): Eukaryota > Metazoa > Mollusca > Bivalvia > Ostreida > Ostreidae > Saccostrea > Saccostrea glomerata. Next base: position 85,822 of record PRKT01000929.1, on the reverse strand, counting down.
AAGTGGAGAAAAGAGAATCCTGTAATTATACATGAATGCGTTTTATCCCTATATCTTAACTCGTTTATCAGAAACTGTATGGACTATTTTGAAAAAAAAAGAAGAAAACACTCAAAAAATAATAAAGACTGATATCTGTTCGATAAGATTTTTCTGTCAGGCTATAAAAACTGAAAAAAAAATTCCGCATTTATATCAAATTTTCAACGTAAGTTAAGCTTTTAGGATTGCCACCTCCTAGTGACAGATTTTTTAATCCCACTTAAAAAGCATCACAAGCTTTCAAGTCGTGTTTGTTCACGGTAGAATTGTCATAAATATTATATTATTCCCAAATGCGCTTTAAGTTTACAAAAAGTTTGTTCTAAAAAAATCTTTTAAGCAAAAAACTTAATAACCACGTGTTTTATTTATTTTCACATGGGTTTGTCTAAATGCTGTTATCTGATTGGTCAGAAGGACTAGCGCCTTGTTTATTCTGTGTATTAATAGCAATTCACGGTTATCGTTCTTGACTTCCATATTTAGAAATCGTCCAGACCTGTTAATTTAGATATATGACATTGACTGCCATGATTATCAAAAGTAATAAAAGATTTATATTGTGTGAAGAAAAATAATCCGGATCAACAAACAGAATTATTTGATAAGATTTATAATTTATAAATAATTGCAGAAGTCATATTCATATATGAAAAATATACATTATATTATGCTTACTTTTTTGAGAACGTTATATTATAAATTCAAATATAGATGAAAACATTTACAGAACGTTTCCGGAAATGAACCGTTTTTAGCTCACCTGAGCTGAAAGCGTCCGTCTGTCTGTCTAGCTGTCTGTCCATCTGTCTGTCTGTAAACTTTTCACATTTTCGACTTCTTCTCAGGAACCCCTGGGTCAATTTCAACCAAACTTGCCACAAAGTATCCTTGAGTGAAGGGGATTCAAGTTTGTTCAAATGAAGGACCACGCCCTCATTCAAGGGGAGATAATTGGGAATTAATGAAAATTTGGTGGCATATTTAAAAAATCTTCTTCTCAAGAACCACTGTGCCAGGAAAGATGAAACTTATGGGGAAGCATCCTCAGGTAGTGTAGATTCAAGTTTGTTCAAATCATGACCCCTAGGGGCAGGCCGGGGCCAAAATGACCGACCAAAGTTTTACATAGAAATATATAGGAAAATTCTTCAAAAATCTTCTTCTCAAGAATGACAAAGCCATAATTCATCATATTTATATGGAAGCATGTTCAGGTAGTGTAGATTCAAGTTTGTTCAAATCATGACCCCTAGGGGCAGGCCGGGGCCAAAATGACCGACCAAAGTTTTACATAGAAATATATAGGAAAATTCTTCAAAAATCTTCTTCTCAAGAATGACAAAGCCATAATTCATCATATTTATATGGAAGCATGCTCAAGTAGTGTAGATTCAAGTTTGTTCAAATCATGACCCCGGGGTGGTAGGGCGGGGCCAAATTATATGGAAGCATGTTCAGGTAGTGTAGATACAAATTTGTTCAAATCATGACCCCCAGGGGTAGGGCGGGGCCAAAATAGCCAACCAAAATTTTTAAAGATTCATATAGGAAAACTCTTTAAAAAATAGCAAATCCATGATTGGTCATGGGACTACTTTTGGATTTAAACTTTACAATAAAAAGCCATTTTCTACTTTTTCCTACCCTTAGTGCTCAGGTGAGCGATGTGGCCCATGGGCCTCTTGTTTTGTTTTATGAATATGACAGTAAAACATGGCTAGCACCTGCTGGTTTGGTTATCGCGCATTTTATGTAATTGAAATGCAATACATTGACCTAATTCAAAGAAGTAAAGAGGCATATGCTTGTTAATAATGATTCTTTTTTTGATTTAGTTTTTTTTTCTTGAAAACAAACACAAGTCCTATTGTACATTATATGTCAGACGACTTTGAAAAGACATTTATTTCTTCCATCTAGCTATCTTAAATACATTGATATCTCGCATAGTAAAAAACAATAGAATATGCAAGTATATGAAAAGGCATAACTCTTTAATTTACTATGCTATTACTTTGCTATGAATCTACAAATACACATTTTTTAAAAAATATTATTTTTTCTTTAAAAATATTTTAACTTACATACATCAGAGTTCTAGATTTTTATGGAAGTTTTTGAATACCCAATATACTGTAAAAGTACTTTTTTCCACATGGTATTTATTTACGGTATGTAAACAATTTTTCCATGGAAATTTGTCCAAGCATACTTGATATAAATGTAAGGCATATAGTACGGTAACATTCTAGAAAATCTACATACTTTTCTACCCACAGATTAAACAGAAATTGAGATTCCATGGAATTATGACCCCGTGGAAGAAAGTACATCTACAGTATACATGTATATATATATTCAAGTATATAATTTAATTTTAGTTGTAACACATCATTTCATTTGGTAAAAGATTTAATCCATTTTGTTTAATATAAAGGGGGACTTTATATTTGAAAATTGAAAAAGACGTAGGGGGCACTTATAGGGGCAGGGGCGGTTAATAGGGATATGCGGTACTCCCCTTGATGTAACTTTTTAATAATGTTAAATTTGACCCCCTTTTACAGAGGAAAAATTGTCTTATTGTCTACACTGAACTAATATTATAAGGAATGAGGCTTATTTCAGCTTATGTTATAGGATATAGCAAGTTATGTTATAGGCCTAAAAAAAAATTAGTTTGTTTGCAGTTGCTTACTGACCCACTGGAAATACCACTGACCAAAACTTTTTTTTTAGCCATTTTGTAATTTTTTTTTCAATTTATCAGAATATTGAAACTATCATTTTTAAATTTTGACCTTTTTTTTTTTTTAGCAATCGATGATCTTTATTACTATGATAAGAGTGGAACTTACTCATGTTTAGTAGTAGGAACATGAAAAGCTCTATTATTTGTTATCTAACAAAAATTTGATTAAAATAAAAAGAATGCCTACCTACCTACTAAGTCTAAAATTTATGCGCCGACAACTGCAAACAAAGGTTTTTTTAAGGTTAGCCTTCTATCGTATACCAAAAGTTGAAAAAATAAGCTTCATTCCTTATAATAAATACATAAATTGATTTTTCATAGTGAATTTGAATTAAACAATTATGTATTATATGTATTAAGTTACCCAGAAAATCAGGTGTGAAATATTTCTTGTCACTTAATAATGTTAACCCCCCCCCCCCCCAAAAAAAAATCATGATGTGACGTAGCAGCGACGTTGTGGTCTAACAGTTCTTATGTTGGACCGGCAGACCAGTCAACAGTGAAATTGTTAGACTGATGTAATAAACATTTCTTTTGTTGGACTTTTTATTAGTAATAAATATATAAGGGTATAATAAAAAGATATATCTATGTACCATTTCATTGTTACTTTCATTAATTTTGGTTTTATAGCAGTTCTTCATAACATTAGAAGACATTTATAATAAATATACACTTGTCTATAAGCACTGAGTATTTTTTGATCCCTTTGTTTTCATTTTTGAGGAGAAAATGACAAAATTTAATTGTTTTTGTTTTTTGAAATTTGCCCCAATTATACATATTTTGCATCATTTTTCAAATTCTATGGTAAGAAACTCCTTGGTTAATGATACGTAGGTTATTTATTTTCTTCTTTCAAGGAAGACTAAACTTTCACATCAGATATAACTTATTTTCTTTTTTGTGGGAAAATTTAGGCACTTAGCTCAATTTTAATGAAACATAAACTATTAATTAGTTAGAATGCACTAAGATGTGTTGCGATTAAATTTTTTAGATTAGTTACTTGGTGATAAAATTTTTAGATGACATTATATAATTGAAATAATTAACTTTAGATTTGGACATAGGGATACGTCAACCACAAATTTACAGTCACCTACTATTAAGATTTATTTAAGGAATAACTGTCTTATTTTTCGAATTCATGAAGTGATCAATGGATTGGCTTGTGTGATAATTTGCATAAACGCCAAAGGCGTTTATGCATAAAATTATCACACAAGCCAATCCATTGATCATCTTCATGAATTCGAAAAATAAGACAGTTATTCCTTATATGTACATGCTTTGATTCCGCCAATCCACGGGCTCCAAGCCTGCTTCTCTTTAGGTGTTGTCCCGCCCTACACATGGTTTTTTTGGAACCGCGCCAAAACATTCATGAGGAAATCAATTACATTTACAATTGGTAATTTTATCTCGGACAAAGACATTGGAAATGTAAATATTTTAAAATCAATGATGGTTTAATAGTTTATGGCATAAAATCATCAAACCCCTTTAGTTAATATGACTTTAATATGCTAGTTCAAATGTTGCATGGACATATATAGAATTTATCTGGAAGTTAGCAGAATAGTTACTTTAGATTTGTAGGAATATTCTTAATATAATTTTTTGAAAACAAGGGCTCTTTTACATGCGGCTATTGTTTTCTAAAAAAAAAAAATAAAACAGATAATTAGCATAAGTAAGCTAGGAAGGAATACTTGCAGATATTTTCTATAACTTCTCTAGTACCTTTATAAATCCACATACAAGTATAAAAGAACATTCTTATTTTTATGCACCTGGATCGATAGATCTGAGGTATATATTGTTTTTGTCCTGTCTGTTTGTCTGTTTATCTGTTTGTCTGTTTCTCTGTTTGTCTGTCTGTTGTTAACTTTAACCTTCACCATAACTTTTGAATCATGAGAGACAGAGACTTCATATTAAATATACATATACCACCAATGAAGCTCTTGCAAATGACACCAATATCAATGACCTTGTGACCTTGACTGTGACCTATATGCTAAAAATAGCTTTTTTGAACTTTCCCCATAACTTTTGAATCATGAGAGATAGAGACTTCGATACCTACTCCACTAATTAAGTTCTTTTAAATGACACCAATGTCAATGATCTTGTGACCTTGACTTTGACTTATCTCCTAAAAATATTTTTTTTAAGTTTGTTGCCCACGGGCGCATAGTGTTTCACAAACACATCTTGTTCTCTATTTATAAATGTGATTATTTGTCTAAAAGTGTATTGCTTGTTGATATCCCTTTTTTCCGAAACATAAGTATTTTGTTTCTAGCAAAAATATCTTGTTTTAATATCAGAAACATGTATATAGTCATGACAACATGACTAATGTATGACTTATTTATTCTTGTAAATATGAAAAGTTTCATCTTAATTTAAATTTTAAAGAGACTTAACATGAATTAAAAAAAAGAGGTGAATTATAAAGATTGTTTTTGTTTAAACTTATTATGTTGTTTCAAGACATCTAAGACTTACGTTGTAAATGATTATAATGAAATTCACTTTTCGATAAAAATATCCTATTTTTGTTAGAATGAATATTGAAAAAAAAACAATGGATCATTTTTTTTTCCATTTGTTATGTATTATGATTTTTTTTTTCAGGTTTTCTGGTTGTTGAAATACAGTGAAGTCTGAGTGAAGCTTGACGGCGATTTGAAAACTACATATTTAATCTTGTCTTTGACAAATAGGCCTGAAAAAAATTGGTGCGTTTATACATTTGTTCAAGAAATAAAATATTAAGAAATTTACATCTTTACATATTTAAATCACTCTGTCTATGAAGAATTGTTTTGATGTAATACAATGAGTAAACTGTTTAGAATATGGGCCATATCTCAAAGATCCCCTTGGCCAATTTTAAGAAATTTGTCTCAGAGTATCCATGTCATTTATGTGGAAACAAGATATGATACCCTTAAAAAGGGCAGCTAATTAGGCCAAAAGAAAAAATACTCTTGTTTTCTGCCCCCTTAGGTAGTAGGTAGGCAGAAATTTTTTTATATTTTAAGAAAAAAATATGAAGAATTGTTTTGATGTAATACAATGAGTAAACTGTTTAGAATATGGGCCATATCTCAAAGATCCCCTTGGCCAATTTTAAGAAATTTGTCTCAGAGTATCCATGTCATTTATGTGGAAACAAGATATGATACCCTTAAAAAGGGCAGCTGATTAGGCCAAAAGAAAAAAATACTCTTGTTTTCTGCCCCCATAGGTAGTAGGTAGGCAGAAAATTTTTTATATTTTAAGAAAAAAAAATTATTTTCAAAACTCAATGAATGCAGAACATATAGGCTGATATTACATATAATAACAAAAGCAGTATGTTAACAGTTTACAAAGCAAGTTTGTTAATAAAGATTTATAAAGTAAAGCCACTAAAGGTATCCTGTACACTTGTGATGTTAGTATAAGTTCTGTAAATATTGTTGGTCAACTTTTCGAGTTTTGTTTGTCAGAAAAATAGCCCTCAAAAAATGAAAATGTAAAAAAAAAATACTTTAGGCTTAAGGGTCGGAGGGTAAAATGAAGGGTAGGTTGGGTGACAGGAAACGAGAATATTTTATTTTGGCCTACTTCAATTTGACCAAATATTATACATTTTTTGACCTTTGATAATTTGGTTACCATATGAATAGAATCAACAGACTCATAAGAAGGTCACTGACCTATTTTTTGAATTTTGCATTATTTTATATCTTTTGATTTTATGCATATTTTGGAGCTTTCAAATGAAGGACATGGAGATAACGTACAGTATTTAATATCAAGGTCCAAAATAGAGCAATACAAAATAGGAGCAGTGGAAACACGGACCTTCAAAACATGAGATGGGATCAGGTGCCATGGAGGAGTGAGCATCCCCTGCTGACCAGTCACACCCGCCCTGTGCTCCCTGTCATGACCATAAAATTACTGAAAAAATCTGTGGTCCATTCAGTGCATAAATAAATGTGTTGAACAAAACCTAGGTCACAGTAAAATAGAAGTGTTTAATTTGTACAATCAATCAGAAGAGCTGATCAAGGCCCTTGGGCCTCTAGTTTTTAAAGAAGCCATTTAGATACATTTCAGGCATTGATCTTTTGTACCTCCTTTTTTTCAAAGGAATTCAGCTGTGCTATATTCTGATGTTGATCTTGCAATCTTAGACATCTCCTTTTAAAAAGTTCTTTATTTCTTTTATAAATTTTCTGACAAATGGATGACAGTTGGTTAACATTGTTTTATTTAGTTGCCTTTAACTTTCCTATGCATTCCCTTTCTGTATGAATTTGAACTTCTTTTTTTAAATATGTTTATCCATCTTGATCTGCTTGTTTACAAACTTCAAAGGACTTAAATTCGATTGATTGCTTATATGTTCTTTAACAATCAAAATTTGAGGTTGCTACACGGAAACACTTGTTGCATAAGATTCAAGATGAGTGAATCACTGATGCCCCCTTTTGGCAGCTTATGGTGAGGATTCAATTCTCTTAAATGCATGTCAAACTTCAAAGGTCAAGGTCTAAAGGTAAAAAGTGTTTGTACCCAAAGAAAGACCTTGTTACAAGAAACACACCTGTAAAATTTGAGAAAGCCCTATAGATTTCTAACTGTTAAAATGTTTTTACAATGTAAGTTAAACTTATAGGTAAAGGTCAAAAGGTCAAAAATATTTACATCAGCTGAAAGGTCTTGTAACAATAAATACACATGTGAAGTATGAAAACCTTTGCTCTGTTTAAAAGTTATGGCAAAAGTTATTTTGTTTTTTGTAAAATTTGGTCAAACTTGAAGGACAAGAGGTCAAAATTGGTGGTAATCACTAGTATGTAAAGGTATTTTCACAAGGAATACACATGTGAAATATGACAGCCATAGCCCCATCCACTCAATAGTTTTGGGCTATGTTCAAGTTGACAACAGACAGACAGAGCAACAGACAGACAGGACAAAAACAATATACTCCCAGGATCTTTCTACCTGGGGCATAAAAATGAAGATCAAAACTTTCTGCAGTAACGGTATGCAAGATTGATAAAACATACCCAAACATTTTATTTTGTGATGAGCATCAGAAAGTCTCTCTTTGAGCTCAATGCTCATTATCAAGCCTCCTCTGAAGAATAGAGAGCTTATTGCTGTTGTCTGTCTGTCTGTCTGTTGCTTACCAACCGTTTTCATTCATTTTCTATGAGAGTTCGCTTATACTTAAATGAAATTCGATACACAATTTTATTAAGCCCTTCTTCAAAGAAAAGAGGGCATATTGCATTGCTGTTGTCTGTCGGTCTGTCTGTTGGTCCAAGTTTTCATTCATTTTCTTTACAACAGTTACTCCTACTTGAATGAAATTTGATATACAGATATATCAAGTCTTGTGGGTATTATCGAACAATTTTTTGACAGAGATATGCCCTTTCCACTTAGATAAATTTCAAGTATTTGCAGTTTCCGTTCATTTTCTTTGCAGAGATTGTACCCACTAAAGTGAAATTAATGATTTTTCATAAAAACATTTAGGTCAAGTATTGTTTATGTTATAATCGAGCAATTTTTGACAGAGGTATGCCTTTTTGAAATTAGAGAAATTCCAATTATTTCCAGTTGCCTTTCATTTTCTTTGCAGATGACGCATTTAATGAAATGAAATTTGGAATAGATATTTATCAGAGGAATATTTTTGTCAGTTTCTGTTTTCTTGGTTTGAATGAGCAGTTTTTTTTTTTACAAAGAAATGCCTTTTAGACTTAAAAAAAATATGAGGTGCCATTTTGATTTTTATCGACAAAAAGTGATATCACCTATTTGAATAGATGATATCACTTATTCAAATCGATGATATCACGTATTCGAATAGGTGATATAACCTATTCATTTTCATTAGGTGATATCACCTTTTCAAAAAGATGATATCACTTATTCGATAAGGTGATATCACAATTCAGATTGGTGATATCACTTATTGGAAATGAATAGGTGATATCACCTATGCTAATAAGTGATATCACCTATTCAATTTGAATTGGTGATATCACCAATTTGAATAGGTGATACCATCTATTTGAATTTCCTACAACAATAAATAATGAATGCTCCCTCTAACCTATAGATTCCACTGGAACCTACAAAATTAGGACTACCTTGTTTTCATGCCTTTTTCGAATTTTTTTTTATGCCCTGTTCACACGACTAGTTTAAAACATAGTAAATTAATGGAAAGTAAACTAAAGTAAACTAATGCAAATCAAATTGATGCGAATTATATAGCGTTTGCAAAGTAAACTAATATGAATTAAAATTTTACATAGACAGGCAGGTGTCAGTAAGACAATTATGATGTCATTTGCAAATCAAGTCACCTTATGCAGAAGCTGATCCATTTGACATAATTTATTTTGAAAGTGTCTGCACACAAATAGTGATTAAAACAATTTTCCTTAGTTGTTTTTACTCAGAAATAGCACACGTACTTAAGGTAACATTTGATTAAATTTTGCCATTACGCATGCATCAAAACTTAATTCGAATTAGCTTCGCTTAGCATTCACTCAGAACTAATGCGAAGTAATTTAATGGACAGTAAGTTAATTCCAATTAAACTAATCCGCATAAATTTCTCCATGTGAAGGCTAAGTGAAGCTAATTCACAGTGTAAACATTTCATTCGAATTAAACTCTCTGTGTGAACAAGGCATTAAAGTTTACATGATAGATAAGTGAAACAAATTAATTTGTGAGCAAAACAAACTATAATTTCTTTTGGATTTGATTAAAATTAAATGCAAAACTGTAATCTATTTTCTCCTAGAATATTATGAGTTATAAAACTAAAGTGAAAGTAAATAAGATTTAGGAACCTACAGTCTTGGGAGCTTTAGTTATTTCATAGAGATATCACCTATTCGAATATTAAATGATATCATCTATTCAAAATGATATGGTGATATCACGGACACCTATTCAAAAAGGTGAAATCACGTAATTCAATTTGAATAGGTGATATCACTTATTCGAATAGATGATATCACAAATCACCTATTCGAATAGTTGATATCACTTTTCGGCATTAAATACCAAAACGGCGCCCCATAGAAGAATGCATTTTTATTTGCAGTTTCGGTTCATTCGCTCTGCAGAAATTTTAAATACAGAAATAACATTTGGTATACGGATTTATCATTATAAAGTCTATTTCAAATTCTGTTTGGGGTGTGATCAAGCAAGTTGACAGATTTATGCCAATTTGACTTACCAAAATCCAATTATTTGGGGGAGGGGACATACGTTTTTCACAAACATTGTTTTGAATATTGGGATCAATTCCCCGTCTACATTTTAAGTGATGGGCGATTGTACGTTTTAAAAAATCCATTTTCATTCCAGAAATGTACATTACCTTTCGATAACTTTCTGTGACATGTATAGCAAATCCACAGTTCTGATCTACTTGTCCCTTTATATGCACATTCCGGGATACAGACATCCCCACATCTATGTAAATATTTATCAGAGATGCACATTTCAACTAACATATTGTCATATTTCTCTGTTGTACCTGCTTTTGAAAAAGCAATCTCAAGCAACAAGCACAGACATAATCCGGTCCATTCTTAACTTCTTCCCTGAATTTCTCTATCACATTTTCAATGCCTTTGCATTCCTCTTTCTTATTATTTCGACTCAAAGTAACTCTTTCTTTTACTTTAGCTTTGTGTATTTCATCTTGTTCATACTTCTGTTTGCTACTTTGTTTCTTAGACTCTTTTAATTCCTCATCATTTTCATATTTCTCCTTGCTTGCATTCTTCATTCTTTCTCTGAAATCGTAATCAGTTTCATATTTCTCATTTTTCGCATTCTTCACTCTTTCTCTGAACTCATCATCAGTTTCATATTTCTCCTTGTTAGCAATTTTCACTCTTTCTCTGAATTCGTAATCAGTCTCATATTTCTCCTTGCTTGCATTCTTAAGTTTTTCTCTGTACTCATCGTCCTTTTTATACTTTTCCTTGATGTCATTTTTAGATTTTTCTTTTACCTTTTCTCTGAAAGATTGTTCATTTTTATACTTAGTCCTGCTTGCTCTCTTCAGTTTGTCTCTATACTTGTCATCTTTTTCATAATCGTCTGCTGTTCGTTTTTTGACACTTTCTCTATATTTAAAATCTGTTTTATATCTGTGTTTTGAACTGTTTGCTTTTCTTTCTCTGAATTCCTGACATGTTCTGTACTTTTCCTTCTCCTTTTCTGTTTTTGATAGTTCTATGTCTTCATCAGATTCAGTTATGGAACTTTCATATTTTCTCCGTTTTTGTAAAAAGGCATTCTCTAATTCTTTTAAAGTAGAGTTTCGTTGTCTTTTTTCTGGTCTTGAACGCTTTGTTTTCAAATTACTCGTTTCATTGCAATTGCTTTCACTATTCACAAACGTAACACACTCATAATGGCCAACGTCACCGATATGTTTTAGGTAAATTGATCCTATTCTCACTTCATTACTATTACAAATCTGCGAAGAGGAGTACTTAATCCACGATCCGTTCAAAAAGGTATAGATATCGGTTTTCAACAGATCTGCAGCTGCTTCTGGTCTTGAACGCTTTGTTTTCAAATTACTCGTTTCATTGCCATTGCTTTCACTATTCACAAACGTAACACACTCATAATGGCCAACGTCACCGATATGTTTTAGGTAAATTGATCCTATTCTCACTTCATTGCTATTACAAATCTGCGAAGAGGAGTACTTAATCCACGATCCGTTCAAAAAGGTATAGATATCGGTTTTCAACAGATCTGCAGCTGCTAAAATCTCTAGCTCTGTACCCCAAGTGCCATCTTTTTCCATTCCCGAGATCCTGACATATTCTTGCACAGATTCATATTCTGGACGTAAAAATGTTCTTAGTTCCCTTTCAGAACCCTTCATATGGTTGACAACAGCGCATCTCACTTTTTGATAATACTCTTGTCTATTTGAAATCGCATATGAAAGTGCTCTAAACAGACAGTTTCCATCGCCTCTTATCGATTTCGTAGCTTTTGGAGATCCCATATTGCAAACATTTCCAGAATGCGACGAAGATACATTTTTGGAAGGTATCTTTAGTGAAGAGCATAATTCTCTTTTCATTCTAGATGTAAGTGGATTGAAATCATACCTCTCACATTCGAAATCTTCTGACAAAATTTCAACATCTGATGAATATCGTTTACTTGGATAATTCGTTTGATCGTGATTTGCGTTTTCCATCTGTGACACAATTTCTACATCTGATGAATTATGTTCTAAGGGATCTTGTCCTTGATTCCTATGCTCAACTTTCACAGTTAAAATTTTCAAATTCAAAGAAGTATTTTCTTCCTCATCTTCTGCTTTCTTGTGATGAATGTGATAGAGAAATTTAGGGAAGAAGTTAAGAATGGACCGGATTATGTCTGTGCTTGTTGCTTGAGATTGCTTTTTCAAAAGCAGGTTCTATTATGTACAACAGAGAAATATGACAATATGTTAGTTGAAATGTGCATCTCTGATAAATATTTACACAGATGTGGAGATGTCTGTATCCCGGAATGTGCATATAAAGGGACAAGTAGATCAGAACTGTGGATTTGCTATACATGTCACAGAAAGTTATCTAAAGGTAGCATACCAGCTGAATCATTTTCAAACAATCTTGAGTTAGAGGAAGTTCCAAGAGAGCTTGGCTGCATGAATACGTTGGAACAACACTTGGTAGCACTAAATATACCTTTTATGAAAATTCTTGGTTTACCAAAGGGAGGACAGAAAGGTGTACATGGTCCTGTTGTTTGTGTGCCATCTGATTTACGAAAAGTTACAACCACTTTACCAAGATCAGAGGATGAAAACCATCTGCTCAAAGTAAAGTTAAAGAGGAAATTAAGTTACAAAGGGTATGAAGAATATCAGTTTGTGAACACACAGCATTTGCGAGAAGCCTTATTATTCTTAAAAAGGGAAAATATTTGGTATTCTGATATCAAAATAAATGAAAACTGGTTAAATCCTATTCCTGAGGAAAACGAACCAGAAGACAATGTTGATTGTGATGAAGAATCTAATTCTGTGGAGATTAAAGTGTCATCAAAGGTTTCAGATAATAATGAAACTCAAAATTCAAATGACGTAGATTGTGAACTATCAGAATCTTATCTTGACAGGAACCTACAAGGCGTTCAGTTAGATACGTGTTTGCAGCCAGCTGACATAGGGCAAGAAATAATGGATTTATGTTTTGATAAAGCATTTGAAATTTCACCTTCAGAAGGGAACAATCCGGTGTCTATTCTTGAAGAAGAAGGTGTAGAGGCAAAGACATTTCCTGTTCATTTTCCAACGGGAAAAAACACATTTTCAGAAGAACGAACTGAAGCATTAACAATTGGAAAATACTTCAACACTCGTTTATTGAGTGTAGAGAACAGATTTGCAAGAGACACGTCATACATATTTTTTTCTCAGTACTTATCTGAATTAAAGAGAGTCATTTCAAATGTGCAGATTTCTTTGAGAAAAGAATCAGCGTTTTCATCAGATGGTACTAAAATTACAGCGGATATGTTGTGTGATCGTAACATTTTGAAGGAACTATTTAAAAAAGATGAGGCAATTCATGTACAAGTTTTGATAGTACCTACATATTACAGCTATCATGAAGCAGTTGCAATATATCTTGATATTTGAATTTAATCATTCATATGTTATTGTCTACCAGAAATCATTACTATTCATTCAAAATTGTAACAGGAGAGTTTTTCGCAGAAATCTGATGTTATCTTGAACAAGCCAGAAGATATTTGAAGGTTTGGAAAGTTTGGAAAGAAAATGAAAAAAAAATGTTCGAACTAAATGAGAAAGAAATGCTTTAATTTGGAAAGTTTGGAAAAGCAAATAAAAAAAAAATGCACGAAATACATGAGAAAGAAATGTTTCAATATCGTTGAAATCATTGACCATAGTCTTATTTTCAAGAGCTCTCTAAAGATAAAATTTCAATTTTCTCAATCAATTCGGATACTAAGCATATTATAAAAACATTAAAAGTTCAGTTAATTCTGTGTAGAGGAAGTGTGTAAATTTTTTCTTGTTCTAATTAATAAAGTATTTGAAAGGGAGGCGTTGCTAAACATTTTGTATCTCTAAAGTTTGAATGGGACTATATTTTTTTTAAATGTCGGAACAAACAATAATGTAAAGTAAATTTTAAAAACAAAGATTACATATCCCAAATTAATTAGTCCCATGAATTATTGAAAGAAAAAAAAATTATGTAACTCCGCCATTGCCGGTCCCAAGCCCGGATGAGAAAGGAGGAGGGTTGAGCGTGGGGCTAGCAACCCCACCTCGTAAAACGACGTGTATATGCTACGGAAACAACTACAAGGAACTTTATTTAGGTCTTTTCACCTTTCCGTGGATAAACATTTATTTCCTTCTGTTTCTTCTTATTAGGTCTCTCCATCCTTTATGTGAAAAAAAAACACCTTGAAATCCTTAGTTTGTTTATTATCATTTTATTCCTAGAGGACTTTTGAAACCGCAAGACTATCAAAAAACTTTATAGTTCACGATACTTGATATTAAAAGTTATTCCAAAATACACCCCCCTAATGTTTTTTTTTATCTTTGACCTCTTACAAAGTAATTGCCCCTTTCACAAGAAATGCCTGTTTTGAAGTGTTTTCGCTACAACTCCGAAACCATAAACAGCAGAGGTTTGAAACCTTAATGTCTTTGACCAATTAAGGAGACTCTTCAATCTCTTCATTGCAAAGGAATTCGTAAACCTCTTTAATGAGTCATTGCCCCTGAAAGTTTTTTGAATTTTACAGCAGTAAATTGTAGAAACAGCGAACCTTCACTAATTTCTTCAGGGTCTGTAGGAATAACGTCTATCTATAAGTGTAAAAGATCTGATGGCCCTTATATGAGTCATCACCCTTGAACGTCTTTCTGCTTACTATTAAACCTTACAACTTTAAAACTCAACTTCGTAGAGACATGGGGTAATTTCAACGTGACTCTTGATCTTTGAACTTGAAGATTTTATAAAGGTCAAGGTCATCTCCTAATTTTATTAAAATTTATTATTTGTTCTATCTTTTAGATCTAAACAACCATTACTTTTTTTTCTTTTTTAGGAAATTTAATTTTTTAAAGTTGAATTCATTGTATCAAATAAAATTGAAATTCAAAGAAGGTGGAAAGACCTCTTATTGTTCTGTGAACAATAAGTCTCCTAGTTTTTTATTATTTTTCCGCTGTGTGATTTTGAGTTTCAAGATTTATCGAAAAGATTTTTAGTTCATAAGAATGTACTTCATAAAAGATTTTCGCAGTTGACCCTGCGTATATGAACTTTGATCCCTTTCGGAGTTATAACCCCTTTCGCAAGAAAGCTTGTTATCGCTATTCCTCCGAAACCATAAACCGTAGAGAAATGAAACCTTCACTATTGTCTTCGACTAATTTAGTAGACACTCCAATGATTCATTGCGAAAGTATTCATTGACCCGTTCAAAGAGTTATTGCCCCTGAAACTTTTTGAATTTTACAAATAATTAAAAATTTTCAAAACCAGAAGTCATAGGGATATAGGACCAACTGCATAAGATTTACTGACCTTTGACCTTAAAATTCATTGAAAGATCAAAGGTCAAGGTCATTCCAAAAATGAGAAATTTAGCTCTTTTTGTATCTCTTTTGTCTTTCATCATATACTTAATATGTATGCATCATTAATATGTACTTTTAAAATTATTTCAAAGATTTCATTCTTGTCCCTTAACATTAAACCTTTTTAAAGTTATAGCCCCTTTTGCAAAAAACCTTGTTATCGCTACTCCTCTGAAACCATGAACCGTAGAGAAATGAAACCTTCTCTTATGTCTTCGACTACTTTAGTAGACACTCCAGTGATTCATTGCAAAAGTATTCGTTGACCCTTTCAATGAGTTATTGCCCCTGGAAGTTATTGAATTTTACAAATAATTAAAAATTTTCAAAACGAGAAGTTGTAGAGAGATGGGACCAACTGCATAAGATTCATTGACCTTTGATCTAAAATTTCATGCAAAGTTCAAAGGTCAAGGTCATTCAGAAAATGAGAAATTAAGCTTTTTCTATATCTCTTTTGTCTTTCAATATATACTTTATGTCCTTGCATCATTAATATGTATTCTTAAAACTCTTTCAAATATTTTATTTTTGTCCCCAAAGATCAACCCTTTCAAAAGTTATTGCCCCTTGTGCAAAAAACCTTGTTATCGCTACTTCTCCGAAACCATAGACCATATAGACACCAAACCTGCACTAATGTCTTAAGGGTCTTAAGGCATAACTTCACTATATAAGTGCAAAAGGATCTGATGAACCCTTATATGAGTTATCGCCCTTTAACTTCTTTGTACTTCCTATTTAACCTTATAACTTGAAAACTATAAGTTGTAGAAGCATGGGGTCAATTGCATTGTGACCCTTGACCTTTGACCTTGAATATATTTTTCAAGGTCAATGGTCAAGGTCATTTCAATTGTTTTTTAAATTTTTAATTTTTGCAATCCTTTAAGACAATTTTGATTTCTTATCCATAGAATTAAATTTTAAAACAAAATTGAAATTCAAAGAAGGTGGAAAGACCTCTTATTGTTCTTTGAACAATAAGTCTCCTAGTTAGGTCTTTCTCTTATTAGGGCTTTCCACCTTTCTGTGGAAAGACCTCTTGAAATGCTTATGTTTATTATTATTATTATTTTTCTTCCCGGACTTTTGAAACCGCAAGACTTATCGAAAAACTTTGTAGTTCATAATATTGGATATAAAAAGTTATTCTGAAAAACGACCCCCCGTGTTTGAACTTTGACCCCTTTCAAAATTATTGCCCCTTTCGCAATAAATGCTTGTTATCGCTACTCCTTTGAAACCGTAAACCGTAGAAGTACGAAGCCTTCAACAATGTCTGCGACTACTTAAGGAGATGCTTGTATCTATTCATTGCCAAAGGATTCGTAAACCCCTACAATGAATTATTGCCCCTGAATGTTTGCGAAGTTTACGAATATCAAGGACTTTTCTAAAACGACAAGGCGTAGAGACATGGGACCAACTGCGAAAGATTCATTGACCTTTGACCTTCAAATATAGGTCAAGGTCAAAGGTCAAGGTCATTCAAAATATGTAAAATTAAGCATTTTTTATAGCTCTTTTGTTCTTAACCAAATTCTAAACATCTTTGCAGCTTAAATATGTACTCTTGAAACCATTTCAGAGATTTCATTCTTGTCCTCTAAGATTGACCCCTCTAAAAGTTAGTGCCCCCTTCAGTGAAAACCCTTGTTATCGCTACTCCTCCGAAACTGTAAACCGTAGAAGTACGAAACCTTCAACAATGTCTGCGACTAATTAAGTACACTTTCCAATCTATTCAGAGCAAACGAATTCGTAAACCATGTAAGAAGTTATTGCCCCTGCCAGTTTATGATGTTTGCGAAGAACTAAAAACTTCTTAACGACAAGTCGTAAAGACATGTGGCCAAGTGTATGTCAAAGATAAAAAAAACATTAGGGGGTGTATTTTGGAATAACTTTTAATATCAAGTATCGTGCACTATAAAGTTTTTTGATAAGTCTTGCGGTTTCAAAAGTCCTCTAGGAATAAAATGATAATAAACATACTAAGGATTTCAAGGTGTTTTTTTTCACATAAAGGATGGAGAGACTTAATAAGAAGGAACAGAAGGAAATCAATGTTTATCCACGGAAAGGTGAAAAGACCTAAATAAAGTTCCTTGTAGAGTTTCCGTAGCATATACACGTCGTTTTACGAGGTGGGGTTGCTAGCCCCACGCTCAACCCTCCTCCTTTCTCATCCGGGCTTGGGGCCGGCAATGGCGGAGTTACATAATTTTTTTTTCTTTCAATAATTCATGGGACTAATTAATTTGGGATATGTAATCTTTGTTTTTAAAATTTACTTTACATTATTGTTTGTTCCGACATTTAAAAAAAATATAATCCCATTCAAACTTTAGAGATACAAAATGTTAAGCAACGCCTCCCTTTCAAATACTTTATTAATTAGAACAAGAAAAAATTTACACACTTCCTCTACACAAAATTGACTGAACTTTTAATATTTTTTTTAATATGCTTAGTATCCGAATTGATTGAGAAAATTGATATTTTATCTTTAGAGAGCTCTTGAAAATAAGACTATGGTCAATGTTTTCAACGATATTAAAACATTTCTTTCTCATGTATTTCGTGCTTTTTTTTTCATTTGCTTTTCCAAACTTTCCAAATTAAAGCATTTCTTTCTCATTTAGTTCGAACATTTTTTTTTTCATTTTCTTTGCAAACTTTCCAAACCTTCAAATATCTTCTGGCTTGTTCAAGATAACATTACATTTCTGCGAAAAACTCTCCTGTTACAATTTTGAATGAATAGTAATGATTTCTGGTAGACAATAACATATGAATGATTGAATTCAAATATCAAGAAATATTGCAACTGCTTCA
This sequence comes from Saccostrea glomerata, assembly GCA_003671525.1. Taxonomy (NCBI): domain Eukaryota; kingdom Metazoa; phylum Mollusca; class Bivalvia; order Ostreida; family Ostreidae; genus Saccostrea; species Saccostrea glomerata. The sequence continues at coordinate 67,442 of PRKT01000929.1, read as the reverse complement.
TGATAGCTGTAATATGTAGGTACTATCAAAACTTGTACATGAGAACAATCTTTCACAAAGACATGGTCAATCAGTGTCCCATTTTCCGTTGTTGAACTTTGAACACATTGTCTAAATCCCCTCGTTTCCATGTAATTGAGTATGGATGTTCCACCTGTCATGATATTCTGGTTAAAATCCCCCATAACAACAATTCTTTCTGATGAGCCCTCCAAACAATTTAATAAGCATTCAAAGTTGTCCATGAACTTTTCTATTGGATATCTTTGTGGTCTATATATGATGGCAACAGTCGTTTGAATTATTGTGATTTTGAACACAAGGCATTCCAAATTTCTTGTTACATTTCTGATTTCTTCATGCTCAACTCCAAGTCTATAAAACACGCTCACACCTCCATGCTGCATTTCTGCCATTTCTTTGTACAAAGCACAACTTTTGTCAAAAACTGATGATCTAGTAACGTGGCTTGCACTGAACTGTTCTAATTCTGGCTTATCTGACCTTGAATCTAGCCATGTCTCTGTAAGACAAATAATATCTGCATCTCTGAAATCTCTGTTGCACTTCAAATCTTCCATATGATTTTGCAATCCTTGGATGTTGTGGTACAATAATTTTACACACTTGCAATTTTTTTTATGATTAACTGGTAAAGGTAGAAATCTCTTCATTGCAGAAATTGCACCCTCAATGTCAGGATCACAACGTACTTTCTGGACTAACCTCTCTATATCTATTTCGTTCAAGTAAAGTCCTTGAATGGATGTTACTCTGCTTAAAGCAACATATGCTTGACCAGGTGCAAAACATTTTTTCAGGTCCACTACACATTCTTTAACAGTTAAACCCTGAACCTTGTGAATTGTACAAGCCCAAGCCAGTTGCAAAGGGTATTGTTTTCTAACACCATTTTTGATGGTAATTTCTTCACTAGAGGCACGTAATCCAACGCATCTTTTCTGATTGATCACTTTCTGCAAATCCGCATTCTTGCCAACATTCTCATTGTCGAAATTAATAAATATAGCTTCTGGAAGTATGGAATTTGAAGACATTCTAATATGCATTACTGTTCCCATCACTCCATTGACAAGGCCATCTTGAACATCCTCATTTTTAATAAGCATAACCCTTGCTCCTTCTGCTAATAAAATTGAAGATGGGAGGCATATGTCAGTTTTTGTGAAGTGTGTTTTTCTCTTAATAAGTGTCCCCGATTCTCTCTTTTTCTCATAATCCTCTGCCTCCACTAACTTAGGCTCAGCACAGACCTTGAATATCATCTCATTGTTGTATGCATTGATCTCGGCGTTTGTAGCAAATATATGCAATGCCTCCGGAGGACCCTCCTTGATGCACTGTTGAAGTGTGTGTTTATCAACCTCTGACAAAGTCTCATTTGCTTTTTTTACACGCAACCTGTTCAAAAGTTCTGCGAATATTCCATCCTCTCGTTGTCTCATTATTTCATCTAATTCAACAACTGTGAAGAGATCATTCCATAACTGATTCATTGGATTGGAATTGTCATTTACATACAACTTATCAGTATGTTTCGTTCTTACAGGGGGTAACTGATAAAAATCGCCTACTGCAATGATTGAAACACCTCCAAATGAACAATTTTCCGGCATCTTTTTCAATTGACGCAGTCTTTCGTGGACAAAAAAACAAAAGTCTTTTGTTTACCATGGATATCTCATCAATGATAAGAATCTGAAGGTTCTCCAGTTTTGATCTCAAACTATTTATTCTTTCTTCACTGAGCAGTGCATGGTCCAATGAAAGGGACTTGAATATACTTAGAGCGCTATGTATCGTTAATCCATTGATATTGAAGGCTGCAGTGCCAGTTGGGGCAGTCAACAAAACGGTTAAATCATCAGGGTTTTCTGAAATGTGAGCCAACAACCTGTTTGCTTCATAATAAATGCATTTTATCAAATGACTTTTCCCCGTACCTGCTCCACCAGTAACAAAAACATGAAACGGTGGTGGATTTTGTCCATTCTTTTTTTTGATACACCAATCTCTCACTTGGTAAAACACATCTCTTTGTTTTGAATTCAATGTACGAAGAAGGGGCACTATTTCATTCTTTGGGAAAACTGATGAAAGAAGATTCGAACTTTTAGAACCAAGCTTGTCTTTTCTATTTAAATCAGGTACGAGTTGCTCTGAAAGTTCAACCTCCTCTACAGTTGTAATTTTCCCCTCTTCTATGCATTCTATTCTATTTGCTTCTGATTCGGGACACATTTCACACCAAGCATCTTCCTGTGGACCTTGAGCATCAAATATTCTTTCTGCTTCCTCTAAGTTTTGCCCATCCCTTACAAATTCTGACATATTGTTGTCCACAACTTCTTTAACTGATGACAAGTTTTCCTCTTTCGAATACTTAACGTATCCTTGTTCATAAAAATTTTCATATGATTGAAACTTCTTTGGCTTCAGTTGTGTTCTATTTCTGTATGGCAGGAACAACTGCAAAATACTTTGAAAGTACTTCTCCTTTGCCGTTTCAATGGAAAATCTCGGATATCTAATTACAGCTGGTTTTGTTTTCGTCCTCCTCCTGATGTAACCTAGATTATTATCCAGTTTAAATGTTGTTGATTCATTGATTTTCTGAGGCAATTGTGATTCAGCTAGAACAGCAAATTCTGAGCAAAATTTTGCAAGACACATTGTTTGAAAAACATCAAGATCAGGCCTTCCTTCATATCTATTCACCATATTTTTCAACCATATATCTGAATCATCCTCATCATTGTCGGTTTCTCCGGAATCAATTGTTCTTTTCAATTTTGAAGTAGACTGTCTCTTCTTCACCTCTTTCAATGGGATGCTCATTCTACAAGGATTTTCTCCAACAGGAACAAATTCTACTTTTCTAGAGTAGAATCATATTGAAGTTAATGAAACTTACAGAAAGATACTTGTTTCTTCGGAAAATGATTTCAACATGACGGTCACACTTTCTGATAGTCGAAGTCCAAATTTATTGACCACAAGTACACATAGAACTAGAAATAGGACATTGAAAAAAGTAAGTGTTCATTATTCGATGATTCCCGCTTATTCGGTGATAGAATCTAAGGCTATTCGCATTGCAACATCAGTGTTGACGACTGTTTTAATATTAGACGAAGGTGAATATACATCTGACAGTACTATAGTTTTCCCCATAGACAAGCTATCACAGTACTACATTATATCAACAGCACCCCCTACAAGGGAATTTCTGGACAGTGGAAGTCATTTTACGATCGCTGCAACTACAGACAACAATTTACCTCATACCTCAATTTCTCTTCATGACAAAGAATATCGTAATTGTGATACTTTTACGGTTATATTAAATAATTTTCAAACGTTTCAAATTGGACACAAGGCTGACTTGTCAGGAACAACGATAAATTCTTCTCAGCCCATTGCCGTATTTGCAGGAAACAAATGCAATAATTTAGGGTATCACGGAGCATGCAGATGGAAATGATTCCACCTGTTGACGAACTCGATGTCTTTTTTATTGTTCCACCAAACATAAATAGATACCAATCACTTATAAGAATTACTGCACCCTCTCAAACAAAAATTAAATACACTTTCGATGGAATGGAAACCACAACTACTCTGTTAAAAAATCGTTTTACGGATTTCACCACTCGTGAAACCGAAATAAGTCTCGTACAATCTGCCAAACCCGTATTAGTTAATGTTTTTGCCGCTGGTTCAACCAATCCTCAAGTTTACGGTGACCCTTACATGATGACTGTTCCAGGAATCAACCAATATCTTAATCAATATATTGTTGATGTGCCAGAAGGATACAATTTTAGTTTTGCCACTTTCATAATCAGGAATGAATCGATATTTAACCTCCAAATTAATAGCACTTATATCAATGAACACGCTATGGTCTTCCATTCCACGATAACTGTGGGACCATATCTATTTAGCGTAATGACAGTAAATGTGCCTAGTGGCGTGATTCAAGTGGAAACAACGGACGGTTCGTTGTTCGGGATGCTTATCTACGGACAGAGGAGGCATGACGGTCATGGTTATGCAGCAAACGCGCTGTTAACGAGTGTTTGCAGAAAATAACATATAATTGTATTACAATGTATTAAGTTAAAGGAAAACATCATAGTTCAAAAGAGTTTATACGAAAATGATTTTAGCTCACCTGAGCCGTAGGCTCAAGTGAGCTTTTCTGATCACATTTTGTCCGGCATCCGTCTGTCTGTAAACCATCACATTTTCGACTTCTCAAGAACCGCTGGGCCAATTTCAACCAAACTTGCCACAAAGTATCCTTGGGTGAAGGGGATTCAAGTTTGTACAAATGAAGGACCACACTCTCATTCAAGAGGAGATAATTGGGAAAAAGTGAAAATTGATGGCATGTTTTAAAAATCTTCTTCTCAAAAACCACTGTCCCAGGAAAGATGAAACTTATGGTGAAACATATTCAGGTAGTGTAGATTCCAGTTTGTTTAAATTATGACACCCGGGGGTAGAATGGTTCCACAATGGCCGATAAAGGTTTCACATGGAATAATACAGAAAAATTCTTTAAAAACCTCTTACTCAAGAATAACAAATCCATAATTGATCATATTTATATGGAAGCATCCTCCGATAGTGTAGATTCAAATTTATTCAAACCTGACCCCCAGGGGTAAGGCTGGGCCAAAATTGCCGATCAAAGTTTTACATAGAAATATATAGGAAAATTTTTTAAACATCTTCTCAAGAATTGCTAAGACATAATTGATCATTTTTATATGGAAGCATCCTCGGGTAGTGTACGTTCAAGTTTGTTAAAATCATGACCCCTAGGGCTAGGGCGGAGTCACAATGGACGATCAAAGTTTTATTAGCTCACCTGAGCTGAAAGCTCAAGTGAGCTTTTCTGATCACCCGTTGTCCGTCGTCCGTCTGTAAACTTTTCACATTTTCAACTTCTCAAGAACCACTGGTCCAATTTTAACCAAACTTGGTACAAAGCATCCTTTGGTAAAGGGAAATTTAAATTGTTAAGATCAAGGGCCAAGACCCATTCCAAGGGGAGATATTAAAAAAAATAGGGTGGGGTCATTAAAAAATCTTCTCAAGAACCACTGGGCCAGAAAAGCTGAAACTTATATGAAAGCATCCTGGGGTAGTGTAGATATCAAATTGTTAAAATCATGACCCCCGGGGGTAGGGTGGGGCCACAATAAGGAATCCAAGATTTACATAGAAATATATAAGAACAAATCTTTAAAAATCTTCTACTTAAGAACCACTGGACAAGGAGAGCTGAAACGTATGTGGGAGCATCCTTGGGTAGTGTAGATTATAATTTGTTAAAATCATGACCCCCGGGGGAAGGGCGGGGCCACAATAAGGAATCCAAGTTTTACATAGAAATATTTAGAACAAATCTTTAAAAATCTTCTACTCAAGAACCACTGGGCCAGGAAAGCTGAATTTACGTGGAAGCATCCTTGGGTAGTGTTGATATTAAATTATTAAAATCATGACCCCCAGGGGTAGGGCGGGGCCACAATAGGGAATCCAAGTTTTACATAAAAATATATATAGAACAAATCTTTAAAAAAGATCTGCATCACCCAAGTTACTCAGGTGAGCGATGTGGCCCATGGGCCTCTTGTTGACAAACATGTGTATTGGAAAATTCTTCAAAGATCATCTTCCCGAGAATAGCAAAGCCATGATTGTTTATGGGACTACTTTTGGATTTCAACTTTTCAAGTATAAACCAATTTCTACTTTTTCCTAACCATAATGCTCAGGTGAGCGATGTGGCCCATGGGCCTCTTGTTTTAAAAAAAATGATGTGTGTGTGGTGATAAGGTCATAATTATGCTTAGGCAGCATCTCCCCCCCCCCCCCCCATTTTATTTATTGCAAAAATAGGAGCTATGTCCAAGACACGATGTAGTTACGATATCGACACATTACTTTTTAAAAATAGTTTTCTATATTTCTCTATTCTCGTGTGATAATAACAATACTTTCTGTTTTAAGACTATTTCCTTACTGTTAGTATCCTCGATATCGTGCCGATATCGAATCAAGATTGCTCCAAGAATTGTGGTTTCCATCCTTAATATGCTTTTTTTAACAACTGTTACTTAAAACTTTATAAATCTTTCCCTGAATTGTCGATATCGACGATATCGCTTCGATATCAAATCCTGTTGGCTCAACCCTTGATAAATACCTTCCCTGTTACTTTGAATGTGTTTATGTTTAATTACGTTCCTTTTACGAATATTTTACCTGCCGACGATATCGTATCGATATCGAATCATGATTGTTTAAAGCATATTATTTTACCACTCTTCACCCTAATACAAAAACTTCATTTTTACTACACTTCTGTGTTTAATAAGTTTACCTTACTTTCGATATCGTTGATATCGAATCAAGACTGTTAAAATATTTTCAAGAATTTTCACCCTAACCCAATATGTTACTCTAAATCTAATCTAAAACAATAACAACTCGAAAATTTTCTTAATCATAATTTATTTTCATATTCATGCCAAAAATGAATCAATTTTGACTTCACTTGTGACTTTGTAAAATTATGTTATAACTCAATGTGAAAATAATTTATGCAAATAGGATCGATACGATATCGTCATGATATTGTCGATATCGACGACAGCGACGTTATGAAGTCTCAAATATGGCACCATGTATTTCCAATTAATAATGCTGATCACGATCGACATCGATACGATATCGACATAAAATTGTCGATATCGACATCAAATTCGTTCTTGGACATGTATGAAAAAAGGCATTTAAAATTGAGATCCGCCTTTTTTTGTTGGTTTAGCCCCCAACCCCACCCCCACTTTCGATTATCACCCTCCCCTATTCAATTCGCTTCCGACGCCAGGGTTATGAAATATTTTGAATATTGTCTCCCAAGCTCTCTTATTTTTAGCTCTACTGGTCAGAGACCAGAAGAGCTTATGCGATAGTAATGCGTCCGGCGTCCGTCCGTCTGTCCGTCTGTCTGTCTGTCTGTAAACAATTTTTCAAAATGCTACTCCTCCTACAGTTTTGAACTGATTTCAATATTACTTGGCACACAAGTAGACTACACTAAGATACATAATTCTGTGTATCGGTTTTTGATTTCGACGAACGGTGTTAGCGTTGTTACTAAAAATAGAAATTTCTGTGAAATTCTTTCAAAATGCTACTCCTCCTACAGTTTAGGTCTGATTTCAATATAACTTGGCACACAAGTAGACTACACTAAAATACATAATTCTGTGTATTGGTTTTTGATTTCGACGAACGGTGTTGGCGTTGTTACTAAAAATAGAAATTTCTATGAAATTCTTTCAAAATGCTACTCCTCCTACAGTTTTGGTTTGATTTCAATATAACTTGGCACACAAGTAGACTACACTAAGATACATAATTCTGTGTATCGGTTTTTGATTTCGACGAATGGTGTAGATGGTGTTACTAAAAATAGAAATTTCTGTGAAATTCTTTCAAAATGCTACTCCTCCTACAGTTTTGGTCTGATTTCAATATAACTTGGCACACAAGTAGACTACACTAAGGTACATAATTCTTTATATCGGTTTTTGACTTCAATGAACATTTTTACCTTGGTTAATAAAGATAGCAATTTCTGTTATTCTCAAAATGCTACTTCAAATAGTTTTAGTCTGATTATAATATAATGTGGCATGCAAGTAGACTACACTAAGAACATAAAGAAACTAATTCAAGGATCATTATTCTCTTTTTTGCTAGTGTAAGTTTCAATTCCCAACTGCTTAAGTACTTTCCTCTTCCTTTGCTATAAGTACAAACCAGTAGAGCTTCAGTCTCGACAGAGACTTCTGGTTTTGGAATGGGACATGAAATCAAAGAAATCTTTGTAAAGAAACAAGAGGCCCATGGGGTTTTTGGTTCACCTGAGCATCATGCAACAACTTTACAACGATTATATTTGGTTCAAGATTTAAACTACATATGGCATTCACAATTTTGAAAGAGGCTTCATTGCTAATCATGACTATGCACGTAGCCTGTTTAGTTTGGTTACTTAATTCCCATCGACAGAGTAGGGGAACAAAAAAATCCATTTCGACTATAAATCAGTAATATTCAGCAATAATCAGTAAAGTGCCACTGCCACACATGAACCCCTGACCCTTGGTCCACACATATCACAATTTTGAAAAATGCACCTTTGCTTATCAAAAATATTTGATTAATACAAAGGAGAAGATTTCAATCCAATAATTCATTTTCAGTATATAAGTAGAGCCACCACTCCATCCCCTATGGTACCCCTGGCCCAGGGGCGTTGAAATTCAAAACTCAGGAAGAATGGCCCTTGCTCATCATAGCTATATAGGTATTTCATCTGCTTAATACCCAGGAGCAGAGAAGAAGATTTTCAAATAATTTCTACATTTTCTATCTGAAACCAATAGAGCCCCGCCCTAACAACAGAACCCCTGACCCTGGGGTCATAAAATTCAAAAAGGCATTCTTCTTCATCATGACTATGTACTTAGTTAGTTTATTTAATACTCAGGAGCAGAGAAGATTTTCAAAGAATTAATGTTTTTTTCATTATATAATCCATAGAGCCCCGCCCTAACACCAGAACCCCTGACCCTGTGGCCATGAAAATCATAATTTTTGAAGAAGCATTTTTGCTCACCATAACTATACACTTAGTTAATTCGTTGAAAACCCAGCAGCAGAGAAGATGATTTTCAAACAATTTCTGCATTTTCTCTATATAATCAATAAAGCCCCGCCCTAACACCAGAACCCCTGTCCCTGGGACCATAAAAATTCACAATTTTGCAAAAGGCATTCTTCCTCATCATAACTATGTCCTTAGTTAGTTTATTTAATACCCAGGAGCAGAGAAGAAGATTTTTAAAGAAATAATGCATTTCACTACATAATCAATAGAGCTCCGCCCTAGCTCTAGAACCCCTAACCCTTGGGACATGAATTTCACAATTTTGGAAGAAGACTCGATGCTCAACACATTCATGCCAACCGTTTGCCTGCTTGATGTCCAGGAGTAAAGAAGAAGACTTTTAAAGATTGCACTAATTTTAGTGGTTTTGGCCCCATGCACCGCGCAGGCCCCAGGGGGGCAGGGACCATGAAATTCACAATTTTTGTTCCCCTTTACCCATAGATGCTTTGTGTACAATTTGGTGGAAATTGGTTGAGTGGTTGCAGAGAAGAAGCTAAAAATGTTCAAATGTTAACACACGACGAACGACGACGGACAAAAACGGATAGCAATAGGTCACCTGAGTTTACTCAGGTGACCTAAAAATTACTTCAAAAAATTGAAATATTAACTTAAAACCAATATCAACTTACTTTACTTACTTTCGTATCAAAATTGTTAATAATAATAAAGGAAATCAAAGAATATTTATCAATTGATTTCAGACTGCATTATGATTGTAATCCCTTCATGCATATATTAAATGGAAAAATTAACTATATTTACATGGTTTATACACATTTAACATCATTAATAACAACTAGTGCTAATTGTAACGGGGACCGTTACAGATGTTCCCCAAACACTCCCCAACTCCCTTTTGGTGCCATATCCCCTGTAAGCTTCATTAAATAAGACAAACTCTATGCATTTGAGACTTTAACAACGTTTACCCAGAAGTGTACCAACTTCATTCAAATTTTAGCATTGCACGCGTGCGCGTGTGAATGCATGTGCGTAATGACCATATCATATTGTCTATAGAATCTATATATTTTAATATACTATAATCCAAAAGTATTAAAAAATACGCTCATTCAAGTGTATTTTTTATTTTACTCATTTCGGGTGCACGCACGTGCATACATGAGCATGGTGACCATACCTTCTTGTAGAAGTCCATTACATCTATCTATATTCTAAATCCCACCCGTTTGGTTGAAAACCAAGGGAGTTATAGCTGTTTAAAATTTCAGCCAATTAGATTGCAGCACATGTACACGCACGTGTATGCATGTGCATGGTGACCATACCTTTTTGTAGAGGTCCATTATATCTATCTATGTTCCAAATCCCATCCTGTTTTGTTGAAAATCAAGGGAGTTATAGCTATTTAAAGTTTAAGCCAATCAGATTGCAGCGCACGTGCATGCACGTGCTTTCATGATTACTGCTATATATCATGTTGTAGGATATCCTAATGTATGGCTATGTTCAAAATTTCAAGGGATTTCGTCAAACAACAAGAAAGATATAGAGACTTTAGTTTCAGCCAAT
>PRKT01000929.1:27152-52175 GCA_003671525.1 Saccostrea glomerata | reverse complement strand
GTTTACGGTTTCGGAGGAGTAGCGATAACAAGCTTTTTTGCGAAAGGGGTAATAACTCCAAAAGGGGTCATAGTTCATATACACAGGGTCAACTGCGAAAATCTTTTACGGAGTACATTCTTATGAACTTAAAATCTTTTCGATAAATCTTGAAACTCAAAATCACACGGCGGAAAAATAATAAAAAATATAAAAAAAAACAGAAGAAAATCAATAGGTCTTTCCACAGAAAGGTGGAAAGACCTAACTAGGAGACTTATTGTTCAAAGAACAATAAGAGGTCTTTCCACCTTTTTAAATTTTTTATAATTTTATATGTTATTTTCTAAATTTAATTTTAAGGCAAAAGGCTTTGAAAGATAGTGAAAATTTAAATTTTTTTTTTTTGAAATGACCTTGACCTTGTCTCTACTACTCATACTTTTAAAGTAATAAGGTTTAATAGTAAGCGCTTATGCCTTGAAGGGCAATAACTCATATAACGAGTTTCAGATCCTTACGCAATGAAACAATGAAGTGGTATCTTAAGATGCATAAAACATTAATGAAGGTTTCGTGCCTCTATGGTTTACGGTTTTGGAGGAGTAGCGATAACAAGGTTTTTCACACTAGGGACAATAACTTTTGAGAGGGTCAATCTTCGGAGACAAGAATGAAATATTTGAAATCGTTTAAAGAGAACATATTAAAGATGCAAAGTCATAAAGTATATGTTGAAAGACAAAGGAAGTATAAAAAGAACTTAATTTCTCAGTTATGGAATGACCTTAACCTTTGACCTTTGCATAAATTTCAAGATTTAAGGTCAATGAATCTGAAGCAGTTGGCCCCATGTTTCTACTACCTCTCGTTTTGAAAATTTTTAATTATTTGTAAGATTCAAAAGTTTTAGGGGCAATAACTCATTAGAGGGGTCAACAAATCCTTTTGCAATAAATCAATGAAGTGTCTACTAAATTAGTCAAAGACAACAGTGATGGTTTCATTTCTCTATGGTTTACGGTTTCGGAGGAGTATCGATAACCAGCTTTTTTGCGAAAGGGGAATAACTCCGAAATGGATTAAAGTTCACTTATGCAGGGTCAACTGCAATAATCTTTCACAAATTATTTCTTATGAAATAGAAATGTTTTTGATAAATCTTGAAACAAAAAAACACACGGCGGAAAAATAATAAAAAATAAGAAGAAACAGAAGGAAATCAATAGGTCTTTCCAAAGGTGGAAAGACCTAATAAACATAAGAATTTCAAGAGGTTTTTTCCACAGAAAGGTGGAGAGATCTAAGAAGAAGCCAAGGAGGAAATCAATTAAGTCTTTCCACAGAAAGGTGGAAAGACCTAAATAAAATTCCTTGTAGTTGTTTCCGTAACATATACATATGGTTTTACGAGGTGGGGTTGCTGGCCCCACGCTCAACCCTCCTCCTTTCTCATCCGGGCTTGGGACCGGCAATGGCGGAGTTACATAATCTCTTCTTGTTTTTAATAATTTCAGTAATGCATGAGACTAATTGATTTGACATATTCAAACTTTTTTTTTAAATATATGTTTGTTCCGACATTAAAAAAAAATTTAAGTCTACCCATTTTAAACTTTAGCATGTTTCGAGATACAAAATGTTTACTAACGCCTTTATTTGAAATATTTCATCAATTAGAGCAAGAAAATTTACACACTTTTCCAAAACAAAAATGCCTGAACTTTTAATATTTTTTTTATATATGCTAAGTATCTGAATTGATCAGCAAAATTGAAATTTTATCCCCAGAGCGCTCTTGAAAATAAGACTAATGTCGATGATTTCGACGTTATTTAACATTTCTCTCTCATGTAATTCGTACATTTTTTTATTTGCTCTTCCAAACTTTTTAAATTAAAACATTTATTTTTCATGTAGTTCCTACATTTTTTTTTCATTTTCTTTCCAAACTTTCCAAACCTTCAAATATCTTCTGGCTTGTTTAAGATAACATCATACTTCCGCGAAAAACTTTCCTGTCACAATTTTGAATGAATATTAATGATTTTTGGTCGACAATAACACTTGAATGATTAAATTCAAGTATCAAGATATATTGCAACTGCTTCATGATAGCTGTAATATGTAGGTACTATCAAAACTTGTACATGAGGGCAATCTTTCACAAAGACATGGTCAATCAGTGTCCCATTTTCCGTTGTTGAACTTTGAACACATTGTCTAAATCCCCTCGTTTCCATATAATTGAGTATGGATGTTCCACCTGACATGATATTCTGGTTAAAATCCCCCATAACAACGATTCTTTCTGATGAGCCCTCCAAACAATTTAATAAGCATTTAAAGTTTTCCATGAATTTTTCTATTGGATATCTTTGTGGTCTATATATGATGGCTACAGTAGTTTGAATGGTTGTGATTTTGAACACAAGGCATTCCACATTTCTTGTTACATTTCTGATTTCTTCATGATCAACTCCAAGTCTGTAAAACACGCTCACACCTCCATGCTGCATTTCTGCCATTTCTTTGTACAAAGCACAACTTTTATCAAAAATTGATGATCTAGTCACGTGGCTTGCACTGAACTGTTCTAATTCTGGCTTATCTGACCTTGAATCTAGCCATGTCTCTGTAAGACAAATAATATCTGAATCTCTGAAATCTCTGTTGCACTTCAAATCTTCCATATGATTTTGTAATCCTTGTATGTTGTGATACAATAATTTTACACACTGGCCATTTTTTTCAGGATTAACTGGTAAAGGTAGAAATCTGTTCATTGCAGAAATTGCACCCTCAATGTCAGGATCACAGCGTACTTTCTGGACTAACCTCTGTATATCTATTTCGTTTAAGTAAAGCCCTTGAATGGATGTAACTCTGCTTAGAGCAACATATGCTTGACCAGGTGCGAAGCATTTTTTCAGGTCCACTACACATTCTTTTACAGTTAAACCCTGAACCTTGTGAATTGTGCAAGCCCAAGCCAGTTGCAAAGGGTATTGTTTTCTAACACCATTTTTGATGGTAATTTCTTCGTTAGAGGGACGTAATCCAATGCATCTTTTCTGATTGATTACCTTCTGCAAATCCGCATTCTTGCCAACATTCTCATTGTCGAAATGAATATATATAACTTCTGGAAGTGTGGAATTTGAAGACATTCTAATACACATAACTGTTCCCATCACGCCATTGACTAGACCATCTTGAACATCCTCATTTTTAATTAACATAACTCTTGCTCCTTCTGCTAATAAAATTGAAGATGGGAGACATATGTCAGTTTTTGTGAACTGCGTTTTTCTCTTAATCAGTGTCCCAGATTCTCTCTTTTTCTCGTAATCCTCTGCCTCGACTAACTTAGGCTCAGCACAGACCTTGAATATCATCTCATTATTGTAGGCATTGATCTCAGCGTTTGTAGCAAATATATGCAATGCCTCCGCAGGACCCTCTTTGATGCACTGTTGAAGTGTGTGTTTATCAACCTCTGATAAAGTTTCATTTGCTTTTTTAACACGCAACCTGTTCAAAAGTTCTGCAAATATACCATCCTCTCGTTGTCTCATTATTTCATCTAATTCAACAACTGTGAAGAGATCGCTCCATAACTGATTCATCGGATTGGAATGGTCATTTACATACAACTTATCAGTGTGTTTCGTTCTTACTGGGGGTAACTGATAAAAATCGCCTACTGCAATGATTGACACACCTCCAAATGGACAAGTTTCCGGCATCTTTTTCAATTGACGCAGTCTTTCGTGGACAAAAAACAAAAGTCTTTTTACCATAGATATCTCATCAATGATAAGAATCTGAAGGTTTTCCAGCTTTGATCTCAAATTATTTATTCTTTCTTCGCTGAGGAGTGCATGGTCCAATGAAAGGGACTTGAATATACTTAGAGCGCTATGTATCGTTAATCCATTGATATTGAAGGCTGCAGTGCCAGTTGGGGCAGTCAATAAAACAGTTAAATCATCAGGGTTTTCCGAAATGTGAGCCAACAACCTGTTTGCTTCATAATAAATGCATTTTATCAAATGACTTTTCCCTGTACCTGCTCCACCAGTGACAAAAACATGAAACGGTGATGGGTTTTGTCCATTCCTTTTTTTGATACACCAATCTCTCACTTGGTAAAACACATCTCTTTGTTTTGAATTTAGTGTACGAAGTAGGGGCACTATTTCATTCTTTGGGAAAACTGATGAAAGAAGATTCGAACTTTTAGAACCAAGCTTGTCTTTTTTATTCAAATCAGGTAAGAGTTGCTCTGAAAGTTCAATCTCCTCTACAGTTGTAATTTTCCCCTCTTCTATGCATTCTATTCTATTTGCTTCTGATTCGGGACATAGTTCACACCAAGCATCTTCCTGTGGACCTTGAGCATCGAATATTCTTTCTGCTTCCTCTAAGTTTTGCCCATCCTTTACAAATTCTGACATATTGTTGTCCACAACTTGTTTAACTGATGACAGGTTTTCGTCTTTCGAGTACTTAACGTATCCTTGTTCATGAAAAAGTTCATATGATTGAAAATTGTTTGGCTTCAGTTGTGTTCTATTTCTGTATGGCAGGAACAACTGCAAAATACTTTGAAAGTACTTCTCCTTTGCCGTTTCAACGGAAAATCTCGGATATCTAATTACAGCTGGTTTTGTTTTCGTCCTCCTCCTGATGTATCCTAGATTATTGTCCAGTTTAAATGTTGTTGATTCATTGATTTTCTGAGGCAACTGTGATTCAGCTAGAACAGCAAATTCAGAGCAAAATTTTGCAAGACACATTGTTTGGAAAACATCAAGATCAGGCCTTCCTTCATATCTATCCACCATATTTTTCAACCATATATCTGAATCATCCTCATCATTGTCAGTTTCTCCGGAATCAAGTGTTCTTATTAATTTTGAATTAGACTGTCTTTTCTTCACCTCCTTCAATGGAATGCTCATTCTACAAGGATTTTCTCCAACAGGAACAAATTCTACTTTTCTAGAGCATTCTTTCAGTCGTAACCCAGTAACTCTATAAACAGCTTCTTGTGCACTCACTTCCCTATGGTGTAAGTAAGCCGTGCCAACCTTCTTCATAGCATCTTGTGCATTAAGGTTTCCTTCAACTGCTTCATTTTTCGTCTGTTGCAGTAGTAATCCTAGTTCACGCTCGGCTTTACTTATGTAACTGATAATGTAAACAACACAAGAAAAGGCGTCTAAAATGTACTGAATATCCATATTTGCATTCCAAGCTCTCAAGAGATGCTTGTTGTATTGATTTGTGAATATTTCACTGCAATTTCTTTTGAGTACAACTGTATTTCTTTTCGTAATGTAACAAAAGCATTTCTCAAACTCATTCTGGGTCAACCCTGCTCTCTGAAGAAGTTCTGACGCAGAGATATTTTGATTTTCATTGCTTTGCACAGAATCCCACAGCAGGGACAGTTTTTCTTTGGCCAAATGTTCATCATTTTTTTCTATATCTTGTTCTGGTTTTGAAATAAATGTTTCTACAGACGGTGGTCTAGGAAAGTTAAACCTGCAGGTTGTCCCCCTTTTTTTGCATGACTTTGAATGGTTTTTGCTATGTTGCTGCACGGCCATAACAATACTGAATAACTCTGGGTCTTCGTGCTCATTTGGTATTTCGCATGTAATATATTTATCAATAAACTCGGTAACCTCTACATTTGAGTCTTCTTCAAATTTTGGAGCATTTTCTATCCAAAATAAACAGTGAGTGTGTGGAGATCCTCTTTGTTGAAATTCAACTCTGTAAAAATAGTCTATGACTTTTCCAATTGGTTCAGCTTCTGACATGATGACATTTTTAAGAAAAGTATGGAACCTCTGGTCAAACATTCGAGCTGCAGTAACTGGATTACTACGCAGAATTTTACATTTGTCATTCCATGAAAGATCATCAGCTTTTCTTGTATCACCCTGCTGTTTAAGTATCGTTTGAACAATTTCTGTCCATCTGAAGTCTGCCGAAGAAAATGAACAAAAGAACTGAGGAATTCCTAACTGGCATATCATTGCAAAAATGTCTTTCTGTGCGGCCTGCCAGTATGGTGGTGTTCCTCTGACTGGTTTCAAAAATTTTATTGCTTCGTCCTTTTTAAAGAGTTCTTTCAAAATTTTACGATCACACAACATTTCCCCTGTAATTTTACTGCCATCTGATGAAAATGCTGATTCTTTTCTCAGAGAAATCTGCACGTTTGAAATAACTCTCTTCAATTCAGATAAGTACTGACAAAAAAATATGTATGACGTATCTTTTGCAAATCTGTTCTCCACACTCATTAAACGAATGTTAAAGTACTTTCCAATTGTTAATGCTTCAGTTCGTTCTTCAGAAAATGTGTTTTTTCCTGTTGGAAAATGGACAGGAAATGTTTTTGCCTCTAACCCTTCTTCTTCAAGAATAGATACAGGATTGTTCCCTTCTGAGGGTGAAATTTCAAATACTTTGTCAAAACACAAATCCATTATTTCTTGCCCTATGTCAGCTGGCTGCAAACAAGTGTCTAACTGTATGCCTTGCAGGTTCTTATCAAGAAAAGATTCTGGCTCATCACAATCTATGCCATTTGAATTTTGATTGTCATTATTCTCTGAAACATTAGGAGACACAGTAGAATTGGATTCATCTTCGCAATCAACATTATTTTCTGGTTCATCTTCCTCAGGAATTGGATTAAGCCAGTTCTCATTTATTTGGATATCAGAATACCAAATATTTTCCCTTTTTAAGAATAATAAGGCTTCTCTCAAATGCTGTGTGTTCACAAATTGGTATTCTTCATACCCTTTGTAACTTAATTTTCTCTTTAATTTTACTTTGAGAAGAAGATTTTCGTCCTCTGATCTTGGTAAAGTGGTTGTAACTTTCTGTAAGTCAGATGGCACACAAACAACAGGACCATGCACACCTTTCTGTCCTCCCTTTGGTAAACCAAGTATTTTCATGAAAGGTATATTTCGTGCTACCAAGTGTTGCTCTAAAATATTCATGCTGCCAAGCTCTCTTGGAACTTCCTCTAATTCAAGATTGTTTGAAAATGATTCAGCTGGTATACTACCTCTTGATAACTTTCTGTGACATGTATAACAAATCCACAGTTCTGCTCTACTTGTCCCTTTGTATGCACAATCCGAGGTACAGAAATCTTTACATCTATGCAAATATTTTTCAGAGATGCATATTTCAGCTAACATATTGTCATATTTTTCTGTTGTACATGATAGCACCTGCTTTTGAAAAAACAGTCTCAAGCAACAAGCACAAACATAATCCGGTCCATTTTTGACTTCTTCTCGAAATTTCTCTATTACATTTTCAATGTCTTTGCATTCCTCTTTCTTAGTATTTCGACTCAAAGCAACTCTTTGTTTTACTTTGGCTCTAAGCACTTCATCTTGTTCATACTTCTGTTTCACAGACTCTCTAAAATCACTGTCATTTTCATATTTTTCTTTGTTCGCTTTCTTCACTCGCTCTCTAAAATCGGCATCATTTTCATACTTTTCTTTCATCTCATTCTTGACTCTTTCCCTGAAATCGTTAGCAGTTTCATATTTCTTCTTGCTTGCATTCTTAAGTTTTTCTCTGAAATCATTGTCATTTTTATATCTTTCCTTCATGTCATTCTTCACTTTCTCTTTTACCTTTTCTCTGAAAGGCTGATCATTTTTATACTTAGTCTTGCTTGCTCTCTTCAGTTTGTCTCTATATTTGTCATCTTTTTCATAACCATCTGCTGTTCGTTTTTTAACACTTTCTCTATATTTGACGTCCGTTTTATATCTGTGTTTTGAACTGTTTGCTTTCCTTTCTCTAAATTCCTGACATGTTCTATATTTTTCCTTCTCCTTTTCTGATTTTGATAATTCTATTTTTTCTTCAGTGTCCTTCATGCAACTTTCATATCTACTCCGTTTTTGTAAAGAAACATTCCCTTGTTCTTTTATATTTGAGTTTTGTTGTCTTCTTTTTGGTCTTGAGCGTCTTGTTTTCAAAGCACTCGTTCTATTGTAATTGCTTCCACTATTCACAAAAGTAACAAACTCATAATGACCAACATCACCAATATGTTTTAGGTAAATTGATTCCATTCTTACTTCATTGCTACTACAAATCTGAGGAGATGAGTACTTAATCCATGTTCCATTAAAGAAGGTATAGATATCTGTTTTCAACAGATCTGCAGCTGCTAAAATCTCTAGCTCTGTACCCCAAGTACCATCTTTTTCCATTTCCGAGGTCTCGACATATTGTTCCATAGATTCATATTCTGGACGTAAAAATGTGTTTAGTTCCTTTGCCGATCCCTTCATGTGGTTGACAACAGCGCATCTTACTTTATGATAATATTCTTGTCTATTAGATATTGCATATGAAAGTGCTCTAAACAGACAGTTACCATCGCCTTTTATCGTTTTCGTAGCTTTTGGAGATCCCATATTGCTTACATTTCCAGACTGTGAAGTAGATACATTTTTGGAAGGTATCTTCAGGGTAGAACATAATTCTCTCTTTGTTCTAGATGTAAGTGGATTAAAATCATACATTTCACATTCAAAATCTTCCGACAAAACTTCAACATCTGATGAAGATTGTTCTTTTGGATCATTCGTTTGTTCATTTGTATTTTCAATTTGCGGCACAATTTCTATATCTGATGATGAATGTTGTAAGGAATCATGTCCTTGAAATTCTACTGTAAAACTTTTCAAAGGAGCATTTTTGACCTTGTCTTCCGCTTTCTTGTGATGTAGTCCAGTTTCAACTAGAACACCTTGATTAATCTCGACATTTACACCAGTCACTTCAAACCACTGATTTCTTTGATTTACTCCATGCATCAAATTGCAGCAATATTGATATAAATGATCAATGTCTTGTAGTTGCATCAATAAACTTTTGCCATTTGCATCAACGGCACCAAACTTGTTTCTAGAATGAGAATCAAACAAATATAAATTTTGATTGTATTTCATAACCATAAACGTTTTATCAATTGCACATATGAAACATCCATCAGTCTCTATGAGAGATTCTTGTATTGCTAAGTCTAATGGCAGACAATTATCGAAAGCACTGAAGTCAATAGTTCCTGTAGTGTCAATTGTTGCCGTGATTGATTCTTTCTTTCTAATGTGCATCATTTTTCCTGATATTTCAATCATTTCCGGTAGGTCTGACATCAACAACAAGTCATTTGTTCCATGAATCCAAGTATAGATCTCATTTCCTTCAATAAGAACATTGTCCAGATAGGTTTGGTCCCATTCATCTAAATATTTTAATTTACTATGAGCTATTGCTGACAAACTGTTAGCAACACACTGCTTTCCACTATTTCTTCCAAATCTTATATCACCTTGATGAAAACTACCTTGAACTACCACTTCGTTTTCTTCAATGACAGAATTAACTCTGTTTTCATTTCTATCAAACTTACGAAGCTTCAGCGAAGATATACTTGCAATTTCGTTCTGATTTTCTATTTCTTGTCTACTTCTCTTCAACTTGTTTGTTTCATAAGCTTTTTTGTCATGTTCTATTTGGTTTGAACATTTTATAGAGGTGTTGCTCTTTTTATTCTCTGTTTGATTTGGACATTTTATAGAGGTGTTGCTCTCTTTTGGACATTTTATAGAGGTGTTGCTCTCTTTTGGACATTTTATAGAGGTGTTGCTCTCTTTTGGACATTTTATAGAGATGTTGCTCTCTTCTGGACATTTTATAGAGATGTTGCTCTCTTCTGGACATTTTATAGAGATGTTGCTCTCTGCTGGACAGTTTAAAGAGATGTTGCTCTCTGCTGGACAGTTTATAGAGATGTTGCTCTGTTCAGTAGCCTGAGCCCTCCTCTGCTGCATCCTGAGTCGCTGCTCAGATGCCTTTCTAGTGACTGACTTTTTCCCTTTTCGTGGCATGTTCTGAAAAATTTAAAAAAATAAAACAAAACAATTAGCAACATATAATTAAATTTCAATACATTGGAATCTGCATTTTTGGAACGAAAATAGATTTTAAAACATAGGTAATCAGAGATTACAGAGCTCACCTCAACGAATGTTGTCTTTAAGTAAGGCAAAGTCATATAATTAACCAACAAAAAGTATACATTCCAAAAATGAAAATATATTAAGCAATTTTGATCCGATACTTTAAAATAGACCTACATAAAAAATTTAAACTAGTTCTTCTTCATGAAAATGTTATGAAAATCCAGCATCTGAAGCAAATTTGAGAGTTTTCATCTCTTGATGCAACATTTGTGCAAGTTTGGTTTATAAAATGTTATATAAGCCTTATAGTTTTCGGTAATAGACCTGCAACCGTAACTTTTACCTTGTCTATTATCTGTAAAATGTATGTCAAATTCAGCATCCGAAGCATGTTCATTAGTGTGCATCCTAAGATGTATCATCCATGCAAGTTTGCTCATTATAGGGCTCATAGTTTATTGGAAATGAAACATGCATCAAAAACTAACATTTTCACTCATCCACAAAAAGTAGGTCAGATTCAGCATCCAAAGCAAGCCTGGTAGTATGCATCCTTCTATGCAAGATTGGTCATTAAAGAACTCATATAGTTCCTTGGAAATGAAACCTTCACCAAAAACATTATCCTGTTCACTCAACTGGAAAATGTAGGTCAGATTTAGCATCCGAAGCAAGCCTGGTAAAGTGCATCCTTAGATGTATCATCCATGCAAGGTTGGTAAACATAGGGTTTATAGTTACTTGCAAATGAAACCTGCACCAAAAACATTAACCTGTTCACTCAACTGGAAAATGTAGGTCAGATTCAGTATCTGATGCAAGCCCGATAGTATGCATCCTTACATGTATCATCCATGCAAGTTTGTTCAACATAGGACTTATCGTTACTTTGAAATGAAACATGCACCAAAAACTTTAACCTGTTCACTCAACCGGAAAATGTAGGTCAGATTCAGCATCCGAAGCAAGCCCGGTAGTATGCATCCTTAGATGTATCATCCATGCAAGTTTGGTCAACATAGGGCTTATAGTTACTTGGAAATGAAACCTACACCCAAAACTGCACCAAAAATGTTAACCTGCTCCAAAAATATTGAACCTGGTCATTCCTTTGCTGAAATTGCAGCATCTGAAACTTTGTCTGGTACAATCTTCCATGCATGTCTAATCAATAAAGGTCACAGAATACGTTTGCGAACAAGAGGCCCACGGACCCATAGGTCACCTGAGTATCGTGTAACAACTTTCAAACAATTTAATTGGTTCTTGTTTTAACCCAGTGGCCATGAAATTTCCAAGTCACAATTTTGAAAGAGGCGCCATTGCTTATCATAATTATAAACTTAGCATGCTTACTCTATTTACTTAATACCAAGAGGTAGATCAGAATACCAAAGAGAAAATGCACTTCCACTTTATAACCAGTTGTGCACCTCATCCCAAATGAACCACTGACCCTGGGGCCACTTATTTCATAATTATGCAAATTTTATCATTAAATGGTTGATTAATACTAAAGAGCAGATTTCAAAGCAAAAATTTACTTTCAGACTATGTACCTCCCCCACCCCGACCCAGGGGGCATAAAAAATAACTATGTTGCTAGATGTTCCTTATTTCATCATAAATATATATATATATACTTGGATCATTGGGATAAAACCCGGGAGCAAAGGAAAAAATTATCAAAGAATTAATGCACTTTCACTATATATTGAACAGAGTCCCGCCCTAATACCAGAACCCCTGACCCTAGGGCCATAAAATTCACAATTTTGGAAGTGGCACTCTTGATCATCATAATTATGTACTTAATTAGTTTATTTAATACCCAGAAGCAAAAAAGAAGATTTTCAAAGAATAAATGCATTTTCACCATATAATCAATAGAGCTCCGCCCTAACACCAGAACCCCTAACCCAGGGGTCATAAGATTCACAATTTTTGTAGAGAAACTCTTGCTCATCATAACTATGTACTTAATTAGTTTATTTAATACTCAGGAACAGAGAAGATTTTCAAAGAAATAATGCCATAAAATTCACAATTTTGGAAGAACTCTTGATCATCATAATTATGAACTTAGTTTATTTAATACCCAGAAGCAGTGAAGAAGAATTTCGAAGAATTGAAGCATTTTCACTATATGATCAATAGAATCCCACCCTAACACCAGAATCCCTGACCCTGAGGCCATACAATTCACATTTTGGAAGTGGCACTCTTGATCAACATAACTATATGTGCTTAGTTAGTTGACTTAATACCCAAAAGCAGAGAAGATTTTCAAATAATTCATGCATTTTCACTACATAATCTATAGAGCCACGCCCTAACACCAGAACCCCTGACCCTGGGGCCATAAAATTCACAATTTTGGTACAGGCACTCTTGCTCATCATAACTATGCACTTAGTTAGTTTACTTAATACCCAAAAGCAGAGAAGATTTTCAAAGATATAATGCATTTTCACTATATAATCTATATAGCCCCGCCCTAGCACATTGGGAACCCCCTGCCCTGGGGCCATGAATTTCACAATTTTGGTAAAAGACTCAATGCTCATTACATTCATGCCAACAGTTTGCCTGCTTAATGTCCAGGAGTAAAGAAGATTTTTAAAGATTGCGTTTTTGGACCCCACCCTTCAGGTCCAGGAGTGGGGGGGGGGGGGGGGGGGCATAAAATTCACAAATTTTGTTCCCTTTGCCCATAGATGCTGTATACCAAATTTGGTTGAAATTGGTTCTGTGGTTTCAGAGAAGAAGCTGAAAATGTTCAAATGTTAATACACGACACAAGACAGACAAAAACAGACAGCAATAAGTCACCTGAGTTACTCGTTCGAAGATACCTAAAACAGAAGTAGCGCTACATATTCTTATGATATATTTGTATACCAAATTTCATTTCATTACGTGCAACCTCGGAAAAGAAAAGGAACGGAAACTAGTAACTCCCAGAATATTTCCAAGTTCAAGAAGCATAACTCTGTCAAAAATTGCTCAATCATACCCAAAATACATTATGATCAAGATCTTTTATGAAAAATAAGTATACTAAATTTCATTTCAGTAGGTGAAACCTTTGCAAAGATAATGGATGGAAAATGCAAATAATATTGCATTTTTTTAAAGTTCAAGTGGCATAATTCTGTCAAAAATTGCTAAATGATACCCCAAATAGAACTTAATTTAGATATTCTTATTATAAATCTGTATACCAAATTTCATTCCATTACGTGCAACCTCTGCAGAGAAAATGAAAGGAAACTTTGTGGACCAACCAACAGATGGCAGCAATGCAGTATGCCCTTCCTTTTTTGAATTGGGGCATTATGAAATTGTACACCGAATTTCAATTCAGTAAAAGCAACCTCTGTGAAAAAAAAAATTTCTGTAACAAGCAAGACAATTTTTCCCAGGGGATTAATTGTACTGCTTTTTCATCCCTTTCTTTTAACTCGACAATAAAAAGATTTTTTTCAGCAATAGACAGAATAGGGTTATTATCTGATTACCTGTTAAAATTAACAGCATTAAGGCAGCAAAAAAATTTAAATAATTAAATATTAATAATAATAAAGGATTTCTTAATATATATATCTTATTTTTGGAATTCAATAAAATCATAACTCATTGTGTGCAGTATTTTAACCAAAATAAAGTATGAACAACATTTAAATCTACATCATTCAAAATTGACCTTAACTTCAAAACAAACTTTATTTCCAGACAAAAGTGGTGCAGTGATTTATAAATCTCAATGTGACAAATAAAGATAATGCTAAGGATTTTCTTCAAGTGGATATTTAATCCCAAGGGATTCTTGCACAACTTTCACAGTTTACAATAGGAGCATTCTCAGCAGCTATCTCTTTTTGCCCATTCATTCTTATGAATATTTAAGGAATTTACCCCACCACCCCAGCTCCAAACCAGAAGACATACAGAAAAAAACTTAGCATCGAATATGTCTTTTTACCTACTAAACCACCATGAATTTGAACTTAACTGGGCAACCGTAAAAAAGTTATTAGGAAAAAAACCCAAAAAAATTTGTGGACGGAAGAATGACAGACAGACAGTGATTACTACAGGGAAGCCACAAATCCTTGCGGGGTCCTTAGAATTAGTATTTAAAAATTTTAAATACTACCATAAGTTTCCAAAAGTAAAAATAACCATGACCTACGTTTTGATTGAAACACGTTTAGGCCCTATAATGCATCATACAAAAAGGTTTGATGATCATAGGCTTCAAAGTGTCAAAAATATGCCTCTACAAGCATTTGATATGAATTCCTGAATATTTGATAAATATATTTCAATGCCCCAAGATGTATCAATTAACTTACAAGGTTTGATGATTCTTACCATATCAGTATATAAATCTTTGAAAGAGATAAGCCTTAACATTCAAGAAATAGATCACTGTGACCTACTTTTTAGTCAACGCAATTCAAGGCCCCATTATACATAAACTGGCAAGTTTTGATAATCAAAGGCTTTAAAATGCTCAAGGTATGCATTAAATTCAAACTGGTAATAATAATTTGCAATATTCAAAAAGCAGGCCACTGTGGCAGCTTAGAAGTCAGTATGATATGACATGGTTCTGTCTTCATAGTAAGCATACCAAAGCTTTTAACAAAGCAAAATCTTGGTCAACTTTGAATTTATTATTTTTCTATTCAGCTGCCTCAGGGGTTATATCTCGACTACATGAGAGCCATTAACTCAATGATATGCTTAATCAGATTTGTCAAAATAGGCCAAGGGGTTCTTGAGATATGGCCAAGGTTCTAAAAAAGTTTAAATTCAAAACTCAATTTATTACATCAAAAGGATTCTTGACAGAAAGAGTGATTTAAATACGTAAAAAGAAGAAATTCTTAATACTTTATTTCTTTTACAAATGTATAAACGCACCAATTTTTAGGCCTATTTGTCAATCACAAGATTAAATATGTCGTAATCAAAACTGCCTTCAAGCTTTACTCAGACTTCACTGTATTTCAACAACCAGAAAACCTGAAAAAAAAAATGATTTATATATATATATATAAGTTGGGAAACAAGAGGCCCATGGGCCACATCGCTCACCTGAGAAGCTTTGGCCATTCTGTTCTTTACCAGATTTTCCCCTTGTAATACATATTGTGACCGCACCCTACCCCGCTTATCATAATTTAAACAATTTGAAATCTCAGGGCTCTCACACCACTTTTTGGGACTGGGGCCGGGGCCATTCAAATTGGGAAAATTCTCCTCACTTTGGGAAAAGTTGGATATCATAACCAAAATTCTTTAAAAAAACCCTCAAATTTTGCTTTTCTAGTTTGTCATCAATATAACTCTGGTTTTGAATAAACATTTAAATAGAACAAACATGGGTACGTAGGACTAGGCTATTTATGAATGTACATTAGGTTTGTCATTACTATCTTTGAGTGTTGTTATTGCGGTTATAATGTCTTTCTTAGTGACAGTCGCTAGTCACATAGTCCCGAATTTCCTCGATCACATGGACGACTTTGCTTACCAATACAGTGCGAGACTGAACATGCCGAAGCATGGGTATGTTTCTAGATGCAGCTTACTAATGTTTAAATGAAATGTCTAATTTTGAAACAAAATGTTTTTTGTCGAAACTACATGACAAGATACTCTGCACTCATAGTTAGAACACATTTTTGTAAAAACAAAAACCTGGTTCCCCAAACCAGTTTACGAATGCATTTGGCGCGAACTAATAAAAAGTACAGTTTCACTTTCATTTGCAAATGTGTTTTGTTTGAGTTTTTTTTTTTTGCGATTAAGTTTCATGGACTTTTATTTTTTTAATTAAAATTTTGCTATGGAAATTGGGAAATTTACACCTTTTTTGGGGAAAAAAGGTACCTTTTTCGCATTGGGAACGGGCCAGGTTTTAGAGAATCGAGAGCCCTGAATCTACACAAGCTACCCCAGTATGCTTCCAAATAAGTTTCAGCTTTGATTTTCAGATTTTTTCTATATATTTCTATGTAAAACATTGATTCCCCATTGTGGCCCCGCCCAACCCCCGGGGGTCATGATTTGAACAATTTAGAATCTACATTACCCTAGAATGCTTCCACATTAGTTTCAGCTTTACTGACCCAATGGTTCTTGAGAAGAAGATTTTCAAAGATTTTTCCTATGTATTTCTATGTAAAACACTGATTCCCAATTATGGCCCCGCCCTGCCCCCGGGGGTCATGGTTTGAACAATTTAGAATCTACACTACCCCAGGATGCTTCCACATAAGTTTCAGCTTTTCTGACCCAGTGGTTTTTGAGAAGAAGATTTTCTAAGATTTTTTTCTAATTTCTTAGTAAAACTTTGATTCCCCATTGTGGCCCCGCCATACCCCCGGGGGTCTTGATTTGAATAACTTAGAATATACACTACCCCAGGATGCTTCCACATAAGTTTCAGTTTTTCTGGCCCATTGGTTCTTGAGAAGAAGATTTTTTAATGACCCAACCCTATATTTGTCTTTTCTTGATTATTTCCCCTTGCAAGGGGATATGTCCCTTCATTTTAAAAATTTAAATTCCTCTTCACCCAAGGATGCTTTGTACCAAGTTTGATCAAAATTGGCCTAGTGGTTCTTGAGAGGAAGTCGAAAATGTGAAAAGTTTACAGACGGACGGACAGACGGACGACGGACAAAATGTGATCAGAAAAGCTCACTTGAGCCTTCGGCTCAGGTGAGCTAAAAAAATCACTCTTCGATTCATCAGGCAAAGGTTTGAAGAAATCTTAACAAGAGGCCCAAGAGCCTTGAATCGCTCTTCAGATAGATATAAATTGTACAATATATCAAAAAGTGATATATTGTACAATTTATTGGAATGTATACAAAATATGCTTTTTAAACAATTTAAAAACAAATGCCTACAAACTAGAGGTGCAACGATACACCTACCCCACATTACCATAAATATCACAGTATTCAAGTCATGATACGATACATATCCCATACATGACATATAAGGTTAAACAGGTCGAGGAAACTACCTTATATGGATATTGTTGCAATTGCGCACAGAAGTGCTCACAGCAAACATTGGTCCAATCCAGTGAATGAGTTGAAAAGCATGATGGTCTACTACATGTTTATTTTTACTACAAACACGTGGGTCAGGGAATTTTAGGACACAATTTCAAACGACTGCAGGAAAGTCAGCTAACAATTTTTTTTGAAATTTGTCATGAAAAATACGAAGATTGAATACTAATTAAGATTTCCCATGCTCACATTAACAAACAAAGTAAGTTTTCCTTGTTAAATAGTACTTTGAAATACCGCTC
Organism: Saccostrea glomerata; assembly: GCA_003671525.1. Classification (NCBI taxonomy): domain Eukaryota; kingdom Metazoa; phylum Mollusca; class Bivalvia; order Ostreida; family Ostreidae; genus Saccostrea; species Saccostrea glomerata. The sequence goes on along the minus strand of PRKT01000929.1, from coordinate 34,817 downwards.
AAAAAGTCTTCACTAGTAATTTAAAATAAGACTCAAGTTTTTAAACTCGATATTCGTTAATTTGCCATGTTACTGGTTAAATTTATGTAGTTTTTGCTCAGTTATTTGTTACTATAAATTAAAAGTTGCATTTTATAAACAAAAAAAGGATTCTTAAGTTGCATTTTTAAAATTATTTACCTGTTATATAAACCCTCATGCACATTGATTATAGAACATGAGTAGCATATATTTCGAAGTTGTGTACGTTGTAAACATTGACAATACGTGAGCACACCTCAGAGTTGATTGTTTTTAGACCAAGGAATAGTCACGTGAAATTGACTTTTCATTGACAGTACAGCTATACAGCACGGGGAAAGCTGTCAGCAAACGGACTTGTACAATGGAGTGGAGAAAGCCCTAATTTTTATCATTGTAAATCATTTGTTTATAAATGTGAGCATGGAATCAGTAGATAATGATGTTCAAATTGTATAAAGTGTGTAAAATGGTTGGAAAAATGCATCACGTTTTTCCGAGAGCGATTTAAAAATTGGCCTTTTAGAAACACGCATGTAGTATTTTTGTAGTAGACCATAATGCAACTCATTGAGCTGATTGGTCGATTTGTCAGTCACGTTGGTTCCTTAACATGTAAATTTATTTCGACGTCACAGAAAATAGTTTCCTCGACCTGTTAAAAGTCAGATGTTTGTCATCATATACTTTAAACTTCAAGTTTTATCAAATGTCATAGCTATTATCAGGGGCCCCTTTTTCAATGATGGATTAAATTTAATATACAATGATTCTAATAGTTTTTAAACTTGAGTAAGAAATATTATGCCTTTTGAATAGTTTCAATAGTTCTGACAATATTTTATTTATACAGAATACTGCATTATCTATGATTTTTTAAAACCCTATCATGGCAAAATTTGGCCTGGTTAGTGACAATATGTTCTTTTATAAAAGAGAATGGGTGGGTCTTGGTACAATAGAGGATATATATGTCCAACAAGTCTACCTTATATGGCAATGTTATTATTTCGCACATAGTTGCTTAGCTAAAAGAATTGTCCAATCACAACAATCAAAACATGCTGGTTTACTACACATTTATCGTAGACATGTGATTTAGGTCCTCCTCTACATTTCACTTTTAATTGTCAGCAAAGACTGTTTATACTTGATAATATGCATGGATTCTCAGCTAGAGTTTATGGTTTGGGGTCAAGAAATGCACATGAAACTTGTATTCCTTGAGACTGGGAAATACATGTAGACCTACGGCATGCAAATTACCTACCAAACACTTTACAAAGCTTTAAACTATATGATAAACGTGATGACTTTAACATTGCTATCATCAACTTCCCTTACTTATGCAGCAATATACCTTCATCACCTGCATACAGAGTGTATATCTCAGTTGATTCGATTTGCAAGAGCCCAATGGGTATCTGGGTTAGAATAGGTCCTCGGTACCCCCTTGCTTGTTGTAAAAGGCGTCTATATGGGGCGGTCCTTCGGATGAGACCGTATAAACCAAGGCCCAGTGTCACAGCAGGTTTGGCACAATAAAGAACCCTCCCTGCTCAAAGGCCATAAGTGCCGAGCATAGGCCTAAATTTGCATCCCTTCTCCAGCAATGGTGACGTCCCCATATCAGTGTTCAAAATATTCTTGAGAGGGACGTTAAACAGTATACAATCAATCAATAGATATGCAAGAGCTTGCTTTAAGTATGAACAATTTCTAAAATGAGGTAACTAGTGGTTATTGTAACAGGGACCATTACAGATGTTCCCCAAACACTCCCCAACTCCATTTTGGTGCCATATTCCCTGTAAGCTTCATTAAATAAGACAAACTCGATGCATTTAAGACTTAAACAACGTTTACCTAGAAGTGTACCAAGTTCATTCAAATTTTAGCATTGCACGCGTGCGCATGTGAATATGTGTGCGTAATGACCATATCATCCTGTCTACACAATCCATGTATTTTAATAAACTAAATATCAAAGTATTTAATCCAAAAGTATTAAAAAATACGCTCATTCAAGTGTATTTTTGATTTAACTCGTTTCATGTGCACGCACGTGCATATATGAGCATGGTGACCATACCTTCTTGTAGAAGTCCATTACATCTATCTATGTTCCAAATCCCATCCTTCAATATTGATAGATAATATTTCAAGACTCTGACATAATCAGGAGATTTGTATCATAATTTTGTTGTAATGAACAATGAGCAGATATGGCCTGTTGTTGTTAGCATGTATCTGATCATTCCATTTCGGTCGTCCTTTATGAGATCATTTTTAATAAATTTAGCATTCATAAAACAACCTTATGTACAAACAATTACTTACTTTAGAGACGTATGTTGTTTTGATGAGTAATTCAACGAACACCAATAACTGTGAATACAGTCGGAATGCCAAAACTGAGAACGGCGAGAAATCAGTGCCAACGTGGAACAGACTCACAACCGGATAATGACTTCAACGAAATAAAACGCGATTAAAAGACGGATTCCGTTCCGGCAAAGCAGTTGAAAATATTATTTTTTAATAATATGTTCGATTGTGAAACCGATAGGTCGAACATAGATTTATTTTATTTTTTGTAATTATTATTCAACAAATTTATAACCTCTCAAAAAGGATATTACAAAATAGAAATATTCTTAGACCTCTCATGCATCGGGATCGTGATTCCGACGATGAAGTGACGAAAATATGACGTCACATACAAAGGTTTATTGATTAAGGATGGTGACACGAAAACCTCACATTTTTTTAAAGTAAGTTGTTGACATGTTTAAACCACTATGTTGCTTACGCAACAGGTACCTATATATATTAGTATATATAGGTCTTTGCTATGCAGAGCACATGATTATTGGAATTTTTTCATGTGGACTTATAAAAATTTCTTGAAACAATGTACAGATTTCAACTCGAATTTCTTCCATTAGTATGCGTTGTCTATAGAGCTCACTATAATTTATTTAAAAATTTGTCTGGAAAATGAGATTAGATTATAAAACTTCCACATGTAGTGATGGAAAAGTCTTAAATCCTGCTTTAAATGAAATGCCAAAAGAGAAAAAAAGGTTAATTTCTCACATTTGGGATGACCTTGACTTCAGACTTTAATTTTTAAAAGCAATTATCTCAAAGGATCCAATGCAGTTGTTCCCTCTCTTTACAACTTGTTCAGAAATTTTTAATCTTTTGAAAAAATGTAAAAAATTTCAGGCGCAATTACTACTTAAAGAGGTTTTCGAAGCGATTCGCACAGAATAGATTGAGGCGTCTAGTAAAGAAGTTCAATTTATAACGGATTAGTGCAGATTTTGTACTTCTACAATTATAGAGGTCTGGAGGACTTTCCACATTTTTTGTATTTCAATTTCAATAATTTTTCATATATTCAATCTTTACTAATATGTTTTATGGTGTGACTGTTTGGGCAAACGCAGCTTTGTATATATAAAAAAGCTATTAACAGGTTACACTTGCGCTCCTTATCCTCAGTTCATTAAAAAAAATGAAAATAAGAAAACACAACAATAACTAAAAATGGGATCAATATTCCAAACTTTTTGGAGGCTTCTGACAAATCTGAAATACCTGAGCCTTTTGAATTATATAAGAGGTAATCATATCCTTTCACACTGATAGATTGCAGTGGTGTTTAAAATCTGTTGAGATATATTGAAGGTTTCGCGTCTCTGTGGTTTATTGATTCTGAAGTTAGAATTAAGCAATTAAAATAGTTTTTGCACAACGGGCACTAACTTTCAAATGGGTCAATCTCAGGGGAGAAGAATAAAATGCTTCAAAAAGTTTTAAGACTACAGATTACAGATGCAAAGAGAAAAAGTATATATTAAAAGACAATTTAAGAGTTATAAAAAGGGCTTTATTTTCCATAATTGGAATTACCTTGACCCTGATATAATCTTCAATGTCAAAGGTCAATAAATGATTTGCAGTTGGTCCCATGCCTCTATGACTTATCATTTTGAATATTTTCAGGGGGCAATAACTCATTGAAGGGTTCAATGAATACTTTGCGATGAAATGACTGATGAGTTTCCTAATTTAGTTAATTACTTAATTACTTTAATGAACGTTTCATGTCTCTGCGGTTAACAATTTTGAAGGAGTAGCAATAACAAGCATGTTTTTTCATAATTGGTAATAACTCCTTTAGGGGTCATATGTCATCGCAAAGTCTTTTACAGAGTACATTCTTATAAACTAAACAACTGAAAAATAAATAAATTGCTTAAATGATGACAACTGGGGGGGGGGGGATGGAAATAACCTTGACCTATGACCTTTATGAAATATTTTAGGTCAAAGGTCACATTGTATATTGTCCCATTCCTCTAGGACTTATACTTAAGTTGAAATGGTAAATATAGTAAGTGCAAAGAGAAAAAAGTGCAATAGCTCATATACAGGGTCTGGGATCCTTTTGCACTGAATAATTGCAGTTGTGCCTAAAGACCCTAAGCACATAAGTGAAGGTTTCTTGTCTCTACAGTTTAGGATTTCAGAGGAGTAGTCAGATAACAAGGTTTATCACACAAGGGTCAATAACTTTAAAAAGGGTCAATCTTAGGGGACAAAAATTAAACTTTGAAATAGTTGTAAGAGTACATATTAATGATGCAATGACAGAAAGTATATATCTTAAGACAAAAGAGATATAAAGATAGCTTAATTTATCATATTTAAAAAAAAAAAAAACCTTGACCTTTGACCTTTGAATATGTTTTAAGGTAAAAAATCAATGAATCTTAAGCAGTTGATCCCATGTCTCTACCACTTCTCGTTTTGAAAATTTTTAATTATTTGTAAAATTCAAACACTTTCAGGGGCAATAACTCCTTTAAAGGGTCACCGAATACTTTAGCAATAAATCATTAAAGTGTCTACTACATTAGTCGAAGACATTAGTGAAGGTTTAATTTCTCTACGGTTTACGGTTTTGGAGGAGTAGCGATTAGGTTTTTTGCACAAGGGGCAATAACTCTTAAAAGGGTCAATCTTAGGGGACAAAAATGAAAACTTTGAAATAGTTATAAGTGTACATATTAATGATGCAAAGACAGAAAGTATATATTGAAAGACAAAACAGATATAAAAATACTTCATTTATTATGTATTGAATGACCTTGACCTTTGACCTTTGCATACATTTTAAGGTCAAAAGTTAATGAATCTTATACAGTTGGTTCTTTGTCTTTACACTTCTCGTTTTGAAAATTTTTAATTATTTGTAAAATTCAAAACTTTCAGGGGCAATAACTTGTTAAAAGCATTAATGAATACTTTCGCAGTGAATCACTGAAGTGTCTACTAAATTAGTCAAATACATTAGTGAAGATTTCCTTTCTCTACAGTTTACTGTTTAAGAGGAGAAGAGATAAAAAGGTTTGTCACACAAGGGTCAATAACTCTTAAATGTGTCAATCTTAGGGGACAAGAATGAAATATTTGAAATAGTTTTAAGAATACATATTAATGATGCAAAGACAGATTGTATATGTTAAAAGACAAAAAAGATATAAAAAGAGCTAAATTTCTCATTCTTGGAATGACCTTGACCTTTGACCTTTGCATAAATTTTAAGGTAAAAGATTAATGAATCTTATGCAGTTGGTCCCATGTCTCTACCACTTCTCGTTTCAAAATTTTTAATTATTTGTAAAATTCAAAAACTTTCAGGGGCAATAACTCCTTTAAAGGGTCACCAAATACTTTCGCAAGAAATCACTGAAGTGTCTCCTATATTAGTCGAAGACATTAGTGAAGGTTTCATTTCTCTACAGTTCATGGTTTTGGAGGAATAGCGATAACAAGGTTTTTCGCACAAGGGGCAATAACTTTTGAGAGGGTCAGTCTTCGGGGACAAGAATGAAATATTTGAAATAGTTTTAAGAATACATATTAAAGATTTAAAGGCATAAAGTATATGTTGAAAGACAAAAGAGATATAAAAAGAGCTTAATTTCTCATTTCTGGAATGACCTTGACCTTTGACCTTTACATGAATTTCAAGATCTAAGGTCAATGAATCTGATGCAGTTGGTCCCATGTCTCTACAACTTCTCGTTTTGAAATTTTTTTTATTATTAGTAAAATTCAAAAACTTCCAGGGGCAATAACTCCTTTAAAGGGTCACCGAATACTTTCGCAATAAATCATTGAAGTGTCTACTTAATTAGTCAAAGACATTAGTGAAGGTTTCATTTCTCTACGGTTTACAGTTTTGGAGGAGTAGCGATAACAAGGTTTTTAGCACAAGGGGAAATGACTTCTGAGAGGGTCAATCTTTAGGGACAAGAATGAAATATTTGAAATAGTTTTAAGAGTACATATTAAAGATTTAAAGACATAAAGTATATGTTGAAAGACAAAAGAGATATAAAAAGAGCTAAATTTCTCATTTCTGGAATGACCTTGACCTTTGACCTTTACATGAATTTCAAGATCTAAGGTCAGTAAATCTGATGCAGTTGGTCCCATGTCTCTACAACTTCTCGTTTTGAAAATTTTTTTATTATTAGTAAAATTCAAAAACTTCCAGGGGCAATAACTCATTGAAGGGGTCAACAAATACTTTCGCAATGAATCAATGAAGTGTCTACTATATTAGTCGAAGACATTAGTGAAGGTTTCATTTCTCTACGGTTTACGGTTTTGGAGGAGTAGCGATAACAAGCTTCTTTGCGAAAGGGGTAATAACTCTGAAAGGGGTCATAGTTCATATACGCAGGGTCAACTGCAAAAATCTTTTACGGAGGTCATTCTTTTGAACTTAAAATCTTTCCGATAAATCTTGAAACTCAAAATCACACGGCGGAAAAATAATAAAAAATAAAAAAAAAACAGAAGAAAATCAATAGGTCTTTCCACAGAAAGGTGGAAAGACCTAATAAACAGAAGAATTTCAATAGGTCTTTCCACAGAAAGGTGGAAAGACCTAATAACTAGTAGACTAATTGTTCACTGAACAATTAATGGTCTTTCCACCTTTCTTTTAAGTTTTCATGTCATTTGAATTAAAAAGGAAAACAAAAAAAAAAAAATAAATAAATTAAAAAAAAACAAAATAATAAGTGCTGCCAGCAGGATTCGAACTGTGGACCCTCAGCCCTCAGATTGCCAGGCGAGCGCTCTACGCACTACACCACAGGCTCCGATGACATTGTTTTCCGTAAACTAAGAGTGAAGAAAAAAGAAGAAATGAAAGCACGTGGATTTTAATAAAAATAGTACAGAAACACGTGTATTTATTTGTTTGTTATGGAACATAGAGAGGAATAATGAATAGTTTCGAGAAAAACGATTGGTGGATAATGAAAATTAGAGATTTCCTGTAAAAAAAAAATCATTTAAGTTCGTTTATAGTTTGAATAGATTGAGTTAATCATACAGAGCTTATGATACATTCGAACTTCCGTGTCGGCACTGTGTTTACAATTTGTGAAAATATAGGCGCGTTTGTTTTGACAGAAATGGCGAACTCATAGGTTAGATTAAATAATCATCTCTATTTGCATTGAATTCATAGTTATGAGCATAAATTAAACTTGAAACATGCATTTCATGAAGAAGACGGTGTCACGGAGAGCGTGCAAATTTATTTTATAT
>PRKT01000929.1:0-13204 GCA_003671525.1 Saccostrea glomerata | reverse complement strand
CTCCCCCCCCCCCCCATCCCCCTCTAGATCCATGCAAGAGTTTAAATAACGTGTAGGGAAATTCCAGAATTATCTCCCTGCGTATTGCAATAAAATAGTATAAGGGAGTTTGCAAAAGGTTAAAAAAATATCACGTATACCTGTGTTAAAATTGAGCGAAACGCAAATGTAGTATATTGATATGATTTATACATGTATACTATGATAACTGTACTACCTCCACCCTCCTCATTTGGAATCGAATCAAAACTAAGAAGACAAACATCTTTCGTTTGAAGATTGGAATGATGACAAAGTAAAAATCGATTGACTAGATCCAACTGTTTAGGAATTTCACTTCTGCAGAGATTCATCAAATGCTTTAATCGTTTTGTAGCGAATGATAGTCGATTCAACTCTGAAGGCCCGAATGCAAAGGATACGAGAAGTTGTTTGAAACATTTTTCAACAGTGTATTTGCCTTTTCTGAAAAAGAAAATGGGTGTTTTATAGTGTGCTTAAAACGGCATTTAATTATTTTAGGGCATTATTTAAAAAAAAGTGTTTGGTTGCCCTCTCCGAACTGACTGGATAAAAATTGTCCGACTCAAAACGTTTTACCCTGCGGGAAGCGATTTTTTAAATCTACGTTGGTTTTTTTTTTATCAGAAATTTGCATTCAAATTGAAAATTATGAAAAAAATCTCACCAACAGACCTAATCGGGAGAGGACAAACAAACATTGTAAAATAATCAGAAGGCATCCTTCGGTATAAGTGATAAAGAATTGGTCGAATAAAAAAAAAAACCTGGCCTTCAAGCTCTTTCAATGCCTATTAAAATGAAATAAACCAGTAGAACAGCAAGAAGTACATTTTAAAAATTTAAATTAATATTTAGTAACAAAATATTTATAAAAGTTTTTTTTTCTTATTAATATTCCTTTACTAAATTTTAAGTTTAAAGAATTGAAATCTTTTACAAACGCATATTACTATATATTTTTTAAATTAGTGCCTTCAAGACCTCCAGATCTGGTGTGCGTAATGGACGAATATGTGTAAGAGTCCTTTTGATAAGGGAAGTTAACCCAACTTTGGTGTGCATGTAACAAAAGTACTTAAGATGCATACATGTACTGTTCCTGTTGTGCAGTATACCGCGCATTGAAAAAGGTTTCGTGTATGCTGTAGAATATTTAATTTTTGGGATTTTGCAAAGGACTGCAAAGAAGAATTCTGTAGTGAATTAAAAAAAAAACATTTTGCGTGACGTAAGATAGTGTATCTGTTAACACTTACTTTTTATGTATATTGAATGACATGTACAAGTTACACATAATATTTCTCGTAACAGTTGCATGTCTCTTCTAACAAAGTAAGTCAATTTCCTACTTATATTTACATTTTAATAAATAATCCAGAAGAGTTACATGTGAATACGTGAAGTATATAATTATGTCTCCCCTTCCGAAGGGGAGACATATTGTTTTTTTTTTTCAATTTTCTTATTCTTCTTATTAAGGTCTTCCGTCTTCAGCGGAAGACCTTCTTGTTATTCTTAGGTTTCTTTTTCACTTTTATTATTAAGGTCTTACGTCTTCAGCGGAAGACCTTTCTGTTATTCTTAGGTTTCTTTTTCACTTTTATTATTGTTTTTTTCTTACCAATTTTGTGCACGCGATTTCTCGAAAACGGCTTGATGAATTTTCATGAAACTTTCAGAACTTATGTATCATCACTTGAACCTTATGCATTTTTTTTTTATCTTTTTGGATGACGTCACTTCCGGTCTGAGATATTGTCGATTTCATGAATTTTAAAGGGTCAGGTTGTCCAGAGTTTTTCTGAAAAACGGATTAAGATAGAAACATGAAACTTTCAGGAATGATAGACCTATGTCTGTAGATGTGCCTTTCGCATTTTGCTTTTTCCGGAAATGCCGCACGTCGGCGCTTGCTATGGCCCGAAAATAGGCCTATCGCGAATTTCAAAATTTTTAACACCTTTCCTACGATATCTTTTTACCTGGAAATATTTTGTTAAAACATTTAGAACAAAAAAAGTGTAGAATTGCAAGTTCAAATGATATGTTGTAAAAAGGGCTGGCCCCTAAAATACGAGGCTTAGAGGGGCCGAAAGTTTTTTTCTTTATATCTCAAAACGTATTTTAGAGTATGTAAGACGTCAAAGAAGCAAAGTTGTTTAAAATGTCAAGCTCAGTCTACTGGAGTCGTTAAATTACGTCCGGCATCGTAACTTCCGGCCAAACCGGAAGTAGTCGGAAAACGCGTATTTTTGACGTTCTTGACACGTTTTTGGATAACATGTCTCTGGTAGCATATAAAATGACTTTTCCGTGCGTCGTCGTCACCTCAGGTCAAACCGGAAGTAGCCAAAAATAGCTTATTTTGAAGGTTTTGATGCAAAATTGAAATTTTAAAGTCACTGGAGACGACTTAGCTCACTGCTTTCTTATGTTAATGTCACTTCCGGCACTTCCGGTCAAAACCGGACGGAAGACCTTCTCGTTGCTTAGCAACGAGCTTTTCTCTAGTTATTATTCTTTTTTTCTTACCGATTTTGTGCACGCGATTTCTCGAAAAAGGCTCTATGGATTTCAACGAAACTTTCAGGACTTATGTGACATTACTTGAACCTTATGCATTTTTTTTCCGTTTTGATGACGTCACTTCCGGTTCGGAAATATTGCCGATTTTATGATTTTTGAAGGGTCAGGTTGTCTCCAGACTTTTTCAATAATGGCTCTAGATAACAAGATGAAACTTTCATGTATGATAGACCAAAGTCTGTAGATATGCGTAACGTATTTCAATTTTTCCGGAAGTGCAGTACGTCGTTACGGCCCGAAAAATGTCACCTCGCAAAGTTAAAAAATTCTAACCCCTTTTCTACCATATCTTTTTACCTGGAAATATTTTGTAAAAACACATAGAAAAAAAGAAGTGTAGAATTCAAAAATCTTGGAAATGATATCTCGAAAAAAGGGCTGGCCCCTAAATTCAAGGGCCTAGAGGGGCCGAAAGTTTTTCCTTTCTATCTCAAAAAGTATTTGGAATTAGTAATACGTCTAAGAAGCAAAGTTGTTCAAAATGTCAAGGTGAATCTACTGGGGTCGTCAAAATGCGTCCGGCGACGTCACTTCCGGAAGTAGTCGGAAAACGCGTATTTTTGCCGTTCTTGACAAGTTTTTGGGTAACATCTGTCTCTGGGAGCATAAAAATTAATTTTCCGTCCGTCGTCATCACTTCCGGCCAAACCGGAAGTAGCAAAAAATGGCTTATTATTGCATTAATTAACATAGATTTGGAGGATTTAAACAATTTTTGGATGTATTTAGTTTTTTTTTTTAAAATGAAAGTCATTTCAGGTCACGTTACTTCCGGACAAACAGGACAGAAGACCTACTCGTTGCTTTGCAACGAGCTTTGCTCTAGTTCTTCTTATTAAGGTCTTCCGACTTCCTTATTATTCGTCTGTTTTTTATTATTATTAAGGTCTTCCGTCTTCTGCGGAAGACCTTATTGTTTTTCTTCGGTTTCTTTTTCACTTTTATTATTATTATTTTTTCTTACCGATTTTTCGAAAACGGCTCAACAAAATCTTATGAAACTTTAAGGACATATGGAGCATCACTTGAACCTTATGCATGTTTTTCCGTTTCGATAACGTCACTTCCGGTCTAGAGATATCGTCGATTTTCTGATTTTTAAAGGTCATTTTGTCCACAATTTCCCGAAAAACGGCTCTAGATAGAAACTTCAAACTTTGAGGCTAGGAAGAGCTATGTATGGAGAGGTGCATCAGGTATATCAAATTTACCGGAAATGACGCACGTCGGCGCTCGCTATGGCCCGAAAATTGACCTATCACAAATTTCAAAATTTCTCACACCTTTTCTTCGATATCTTTTTACCTGAAAATATTTTGCGAAAACATAAAGAACAAAAGATGTATGGAATTCCACGATCTTTCAAATGATACGTCAAAAAAAGGGCTGGCCCCTAAGATTAAGGACCTAGAGGGGCCGAAAGTTTTTTCTTTATATCTCAAAAAACATTGAGAATTTTCAATACGTCAAAGAAGCAAAGTTGTTTAAAATGTCAAGCTTTATCTAATGGAGTCGTCAAAATACGTCCTGCGACGTCATTTCCGGACAAACCGGAAGTAGTCCAAAATTGCATATTTTTGCTGTTCTTGACAGGTTTTTGGATATCATATGTCACTGGAAAGCTTAAATCTTAATTTTCCGTCCGTCAACGTCACTTCCGGTCAAACCGGAAGTAGCAAAAAATGGCTTTATTTAGTAATAATCAACACAGATTTGGAGAATTAAACAATTTTTGGACTTCATTTCTCTTTTTTTTAAAATGAAAGTTACTTCCTGTCAAACAGGACAGAAGACCTACTCGTTGCTTTGCAACGAGCTCGGCTCTAGTTATTATTATTATTTTTCTTTTTTTCATAGTTAGGGCGATATTTCAGCTGTGCCATGACGGATCTGAAAGATTTTTACAGGGATGATGCATCATGAAAATATCTCCAGGTGTTTTTTTCATTTTTTCGAAATTCACTTTCGTTCGCGATTTTTGGGGATTTTTGTTTTCTTTAAAAGGCATTTTGTCCAGCAGTTTTCTCGAGAACGGCTAAAGATATGAAAATGAAACTCAATGAGGTAATAGAACATCGAACATCGAATAGAAACAAGGACCTTTATTTTTCGTCGTCGGCACTTCCGGTCACAAACGGAAGTGAATTCAAAAAGTCCCATTTCTCAACTTTTTTGTTTTTCAATATTTTTCTTTAGGATTTACAGGGTTTATAGAGTGTCCTATGAGAATTCTAAATATGTGTTCAGTATCTTGATGCGTGAATATATTGAAAAGATATGGCCGAACCAAACTTTGTCCCACTGTCGGGGGTTCGAATCCCGCTGGAGGCGTTTCAAAAAATTTTTTTCTTTGTTTCTGTCTTTTTCAGTTGTAAATTTTGTCTCTTTTATAACACGTATAGAATATTTTGCCGATTTTCAAAAGCTATTTTTTTTAATAGATATTTTGAGTAATACGTGTAACTATCATTATGTATGTTGAGAGACTGCTGTGAATGAACGTTAACAAAAATATACATTCTGAAACCTATTTCATGGGATGATGCAGCATAGAACTCTAACGAAAAGTCGGTCGGAAGACCGCTTGTTGCTCTAGCAACAAGAACGCATCTAGTTATTATTCTTCTTCATCCAAATTTTGTCCAGGCCGTAACTCGAATGCCCTTTGACCTGAAAACTTCATACTTTGAACATAAATAGATGACCTCAAGACGGAATGCACGCTATCAGAATTTTTGACCTTGAACTATTTATAAGATCAAGGTCAAACTTTTACATTAAAATACAGTTTGGGAAGTAGCTTGAGTACCCTTTGATATTAGGACTTCAAACTTGTAACATTGAAAGAAGACATTAAGTACAAGATGTAATGCACCAGAACTTTGACCTTGACCCCTTTCTTTCTTCAAGGTCAAATAGAAAAAAAAAACATGATTTGAACATAACTATAGATACCATTGACATTTAGACTTCAAACTTGGAATATGCAGAGGACACATAAGAGAAGGTGTATGTGATCAAAATAGTTGACTTTGATCCAATGTTATTGGGTCAAGGTCAAACTTTCACATCAAAATAGAGTTTAGACCATAGCTTAAATACCCTATGATATTAGGACTTAAAACTTGTTACATAGAAAGAAGACATTAAATACAAGATCTAGTGCACCAGGACTTTGACCTTCACCCCTTTCTTTCTTCAAGGTCAAATAGAGAAAAACATGTTTTAACCATAACTTGAGAACCCTTTGACATTTAGACTTCAAACTTGGAACATACAGAGGACACATAGATGGAGAGTCTATGTGATCAAAATTTTTTACCATGATCTAATTATTATTGGGTCAAGGTCAAACGTTCATATGAAATATATCCTAAGTCATAACCTGAGACCTTTCCTGACATTAGCATTTTAAACTTGGAACAAGTAAAGCAACATTAAGCCTAAATACACTACATCAAATTATTTGACCTTGACCACTTTTTTCTTTCAAGGTTAAATTAAGGAAAAAACAAGACCAGACCATAACTTTAGATCATTTTTCAGACTTGAAAGATGCACTGCATTATTATTTTTGACCTTGATAGAAAAACTGCATTTGTAAATGTTGGTAAAGAAGGGGAGACATGTGTTTTTTGTTTGAAAAAACAATACCCACTAGTTCGTATGTGTGTCATTGTATTTTTCGCTGCTCAAGAAATCTTGACAGAACTGCTTGTAAGCGACTATGGCTATTACATGTACAAGAAAAAAAGATTATATTCAGAGGATGAAATATTTCAACCTTTTTTTAATTTTTGGCGTTATAAAGCAGCACATCGATAAAAAAAATTAATACTTTGCATTTCCTCTCGATGCAGAAGCCGAGACTCCCTCAGGATCAAGTTTTCTTTTGGAATTACTTGTTTCTTTTTGCTGACTGCGTAATTTCATTGTGTATGTTTTAATTTTTCTACAAAAAAAGAATATAATAATAAAAGCAGTTCAAATTTAAGGAAAAAAAACTACTGTTCGCTTTCTGAATCTGAGTGCATTGTTCTTAACTGTACAGTAGGCTATTTATTTCAAAGATAAGTTTATGAAGTAGAGGAAAGAAACATTTTTTGAGAAAGAAGAAACATTAATTCCAAGTATAGTTTTAACACTTTTTAATACTGTTTTAATATCAAGTTAAGGTCCAAGAAAATGAAATTTTGAAATTATGAAGAATTGAAACAGATGGTTCACCTTTGTGAGCTTTCATGCGTTTTGCATTCTGTCGGTAGAGCCAACATGTCTAAGGATGTCCTAAGAAAAGAATTTTTCATAATAAAAATCATGGCAAAATTGATCAATTTACGTACAAGTAATAAAATCACTAAGCAATCCTTGGCTCCTTCTTCGCAAACCAATGATTCATTAAATTAAAAATTGTTGAAGAAGTCTAATGTCGTAATTTTTTAACCGCTAGTTGTTTAAAAATTTAGTTTTTAAAAGTTGTTCATGAATACACTTTTTGTTCACATGGGGAATTCCCATGAATTTTGATGGATAGGACATGAAACATATATACAGACAGAATCCATTAATTCCCTCCTTTTCAAAACATGCACACTTAGAGCTTTAATAGCCTTTTACATCCATGGTCCAGAAACACTGGGGTCGCAATTTGAAAAATAAAACTTTTTTCTTGCTGGAAAGAGGAATTTTACAAATGTGGAAGTGTCAGATACATGGCTTCCTACTAACTTGGGCAAGTGGGTTAACCCTAAGTCCACTTGGTCGAACCCCGGACTTGCAAGCCATGCAGAGGCAGTTACAAGTCATTGTTACATCTAGAGCCTACGTTTAATCCCGGGTGTTTTCTGGCGGGTGAGAGTGATAATCCCTAGAAGCATCAGAAAATGCAGGGAAACTGAACCTTGAATTTTAAGATAACGAAGAGTGGGTTCGACTTATAAGACGTTAGGCGAATAAAATGCTACAAAACTTACTTTGACTTTGGGAAAAGAATAAATTTAAAAAGGTTTCCTATATTTTCAAAACCTACCTTTTTTCATGGAATTATAAACTTAATCCTTTACTTGGTGATTAAAAATACTTTTTGCATTGCATTCATATATTGTGTAAACAAGGAAACTTCAAACATGTTTTCTTCCTTCTTAAGAGGACATGCTACATATCTATTTTTAGATATGTCACGCGTTAAAGGAATAAGGACATCATGGGTTATAGATATTTTAAATGTTTCCATAGAAGTATAGATTTCACTACCATATTGCAGTTAAACGAACGTTCAATGATAGATTTTGAACTTTTTAAAAAATATGCTTTAACATAGTATTACATCGTTGTAGATTAGCTGCAATAATGTAGCCCTCTCCGATTTTTTTTATCTGACATTTTCTGGAGAGGGCTACAATTCCACAGCATCTCCGTAATGGTGCAAAAATATTTTTTTAATACGGGTGACTGCAGGCAGAATAAATTGTTTTTACATTGAACTTACTTCTAAAAAGACAAAACTTTTATTGGTTTGAACATATTTTATTGTAATATAATTACAAAGGGATTGAGCACAAGTACTGAATACTTATAACGCTCTCTCCCTATACATGTAAATTACACATCGATATTGTCACAGTTAAACATGCTATATAAAGGATTCAGAATTTGCAAAAGTAAACAAATTGATGCATTTTGAATAATTATTTATAAATATATAAAAGTCGAACAAATTCATATATTAATATTGGTACAGTAATTAACAAGGAAATCTACCAGAATGCTTAATAAATGTTTGAACAAAAGAAAAGAGACGTTCATTCTCTGCAGCACTCAGTGATAAAACCCCCCATAATAAGACATGTGTATCTAGTATGTGGATTTTATCAAATTGTAAAAATTTATTTAAAAATTCATTTCTGGCGTTCACATACTTTGGACATACGAAAAAATAATGATATGTGTCCTCAACTTTACCGCACGTGCACAAGGGACTTGATATTATATTGCATCTATAAAGGTCGTTATTTAATACACAATTATGTCGTAGACTGGTTTGAAGAACGTTAAGTCTTCTGTTACCGTAATCAAAGTAAGAAGGTGGGGCAGATCTAGATTTTTTATTACTAATTTTAGATTTGAATTTCGACATTGACTGTAAATTTCGAGTTTCAAGTGGAATGGAGTTCCATTCGTTAACTACAGTAGGAATAAACGTAGACTTATAAGTTTGTAATCGACACTTTGGAATATCATAATTTTGAGAATTTCTTGTCGAGTAGATAGATGTGTTACAGCGCATATTTGGAAGGATGTCCATTAAGTATTCTGGCACTAAATTATTATGAAGTTTGAACATTGTTTTTAATCTAGCTTCTTGTCTTCTACAACTAAGCGGTTCCCATCCCGTTTCAAAATAAAGTGAATCTTTGGAAGCTATAGTTGTTAACCCTGTTACAATTCTAGCTGCATAAAGTTGAAGTTTTTCTAATTTATCACTATCACCCTGTTGACAGCACCCCCACACCACTGAAGCGTATTCAAGTTGCGGTCTTATGAATGATGTATACATGAGTGAAAGTGTTTTTCGATTTACTTTAAATTTTAATTTTTTTAAAAGAGACAATTTTTTGTAAGCAATAGACAGTATATTATCAATATGTGGTGACCAACTGGCATCGTGGGAAAATAGTAATCCGAGGTGTTTGTGTTCAGTAATGAAGTCTAATTCACATTGTTGAAATAGAAGCTTAGGATATTCTATATTTTTCTTTGTGCTAAACATTATTACTTTTGTTTTAGAGGGATTAAATTTCAATAACCATTTTTTAGACCATAGTTCCAGAGCATTTAAATCTTTGTTTAAATCTCTTTCAATTATTTTCATGTTATTAGACGAATGCTGCAAAGAATTATCATCAGCAAATAATCTACAAAAAGTAACCATATTATCAGCAACATCATTAACATAAATTAAAAACAAAAGAGGTCCTAAAACTGAGCCCTGGGGAACACCAGCATATAAGGGTTTGGGCGTTGATAATAAGTTCCGATGCATCACCCTTTGGTACCGACTATTCAGATAATTCTCAAGCCATTTATACAAACTACCAGTAATCCCATTTGTCTTAAGCTTAAATAACAGACCTTTGTGCCAGACACGATCAAATGCTTTTGACAGATCACAAAAAATCATACAGCAAAATTTTCCATTATCAATAGCTTTAACAATATTATCATATGTTTCTATCAGCTGGTATACTGTTGAATGCCCAGGTAAAAAACCAGCCTGGTATTTATAAAAAAGATTATTGTCATGAAAATAATTATAAATATATTTGAACACAACTCTTTCCATGATTTTCCCAACACAACTCAACAATGACACTGGTCTGTAGTTAGACATCACAGAAGGATCTTCTTTTTTAAATAGAGGAAGTACATTTGCTAATTTCCATGCAGAGGGAAAAATACATTCACTTAGAGATCTATTAAACAATAAACAAAGAGGTTTAGCAATAGTAAACTTTGCTGATTTTAACATCTTATGACTAATATTATCATGACCAATAGCTTTGTTTGTTGGAAGAATAGTTACAATATCAATTATTTCTTGCTCAGTAATACATACACTACTAATTTCACTGTTACATACATGATATGCCTCAGGTAATTCTAGATCACTATCATCAACACATGATGCAGATGTAAAATAGTTATTAAGTGCATCTATTTTCTCTTCATTTGAATAAGCAATATCTGTACGACCACTATCAGTTGTATATTGTAATGGTGGAATATCAGAGGCATTTTTTGTTTTAAAAACATCCTTCATTATTTTCCAGTATAATTTCGAGTTGTTTTTGCTAGCATCCGTAAGGTGTAATTCTAGATTATTGTTGTAATTTTCTATTGCATGTTTTTTCATATTATTAAACTTATTCCTCACTTGTTTAAAATTTGTCCAATCAGATTCTTTTTTGCTTTTTTGGGCTTTACGCTTAAGTCTATTTTTTGTTCGAAGAGTTTTGCGCAGTGCAGAATCAAACCATGGTTTATCTTTGGGCCGTATAATAATAGATTGTTCTGGTATACTAGTACTTTGTCTAACTATATTCATAAATGTCAAAGAGAAGTTTTCCGTTGCTTGATCAACATCTTGTGCATTACAAATGAGATTCACCCAATCGGTATTTTAAATGAGTGAATTTAGTTTGTCTATGTCTGCATTTTTATATACCCACACTTTACGTTCATAAGATCGGTTTAGATTAACAGTAGATTTGAGGAAAATGTATGTCGCTTTGTGATCGCTGATTGTACTTTCTGTATTTAACACGCCTGAGTGAAGAAATGACATATCTGGGTTGACTAAAATTGGGTCAATAAGTGTGTTCGACGAGCCCGTGATACGAGTGGCTTCATGGATAGTGTTAGTGAGATTGTATTTTAACAGAATTTCGTTTATGATGTGTGTTCGAGGAATGTTAAAAAAATCTACATTAAGATCTCCAACTAACATTAGTTTACTGGAAATATCAGAAGCTTTTTTTAATAGACCATATAAGATTATCCCAAAAGGATTTACTTCTGTTAGGTGGACGATATACACAGCACAGAAGAAAATTACAGGTGGGTACACACACTTCTAACCAGATACATTCTATTGAAATAGGTTCAAGGTCATTACGTCTAATGGTTCGAAGAGATTCTGATATGTAAACAATAATCCCCCCTTTTATTCACTGTCGACATCATAGCTCGTTAAACGCGAAAACCATCATGTAAAATAAATCTTGTCGCTTTATTCAGCAGCCATGACAGTTCACACGTGACGTATCGATCGAGAATTGCGCTTGAAATTTAGCATAACTCAATAAAGCACATGTCGATGTTTATAAATAATTGTGATGAAAAGTAACACTAAACATCGATATATAAAATCATTCCATGTGTCATTTTTTCGTAAGCATTGACATTAAGGCTTAAAATAAGGTAATTCCAGAGAAATCCGCTCCCTTTAGATCCTGAATCTCATTGGCTGTTCCAAAATAAAATCTGTCAAGGTCAGTAAACATGGTGGATAAATTTAAGTTGTGATGTTGACATACACGAAAAATACGGATATATGAATTGTTCCCTATATTTTCGGACCGTTTTCTGACAATTTGAGCCGAAATCCGTGCGGGAGTGAATCACTCCCGCTTTGCACCATTACGGAGATAAAAAGAAAAAAAAGAAAAGGGAGAGGGCTACATTTTAGCAGTAAAGTTGTAGATAAGAGTGAACCTTTTTAATCACGGCAATATTTTTTTTTTTAAAACTGTGGTATCATTTTTGTTTACGTCTATCTGAAAATATGAAATTAAATTGTAAGGCTTCGATTTCCGAATAATCTTGATTGTAGTCCTAAACCGGTATACACACTGGTGTGTTCTCATTCCTCCTTAACTAGGAAATACAGGTAACAAAGAGTTTAAAAGTACTTAGGCGAAAAGGAAATTTTCTTTTCATATTGTTGTTTTATAAACAAAAGTTGTTAATTGACAAGATGTTTTTGTTATTAGTTAATTTCATAATTAAGAAGGCAAAATAAATCAAATTAAAACAAATTTGGATAAAAACAACATATAGGAAAAGAAAAAAAAACTAAGGAATATTAACATATTTTAGTATTTGCAGAATTATTTTGTTTATTTATGCTAAATATATTGAATCTTCATAATTTTTTTTCCTCAATTAACTACCAACTTTGTAAATTATAGTATTAATTTATTTTTAATTTTGGAGATTTCTGTTAATTGGTGAGTTTACTTCCTTGATGCTGATCCGAGTTCCTCTCTCTAAAAATCACTTCACTAATTAGTTATTTAGAGAACAATTCAAATTATCCAAAATAGTCTCCAAGCAATGAGAACTATCAGTTTACTGAAAACAGTGTAATACTTCATGTTGACTTCATACAGACAAGCAAGGGAAGCAGCCATCATGTTTGGAATGGCTTTACATATAGGAAAAACAACGAGAGAGAAACATGAGTATCTTGGAATTGTACTCAAGGAAACTGGAAAGCCCTGACCGAGCAGCTGTAGAGGGAAGGCATATACTCTCATCCTTGAGTAATATAAAAAAAAAAAAGACTTCCTTAAAGACATACTACATGCCTTTGTTAGTACACTGTATGTATGCATCTGTAAAGCAAGATAAAATATTTTATAGAATCACAACCTATATTAGGAACACAACAACACCACATATACGAGCTTGTCTCGGATATGTGAGTTTATGGAAGTGACCCTATTAATTTTATCATTCCGGAAAAATTAATTCCACATAGAATCATAAGTGTCAAGCTTTCCGGATAATCATAGTCCATTTAGGTAAAGTTTAATATTACGTAATCCAACTTCCTTTCTAGAAGATTCCAGAAAACTGTAAGGTCACATTTTTTATGTAGGGAAAAACTGCTCTTGATATTATTTGAATTTGATAATTGTAAGGAGTTTTAAGGAATTTCAAAGGAAAATAAAAGATAATTGTATTGTGTTTTAAAGCAGATTTTGCATCGATGGTTATTTTAAACGTCGATTTTTGATCGATTTGTGTGCAG
>PRKT01000928.1:158104-177217 GCA_003671525.1 Saccostrea glomerata | reverse complement strand
GGTGAAGGTACACTCTCTGGTGTACAAACGCACACTGGCGAGTCAGACATAGCTATGTTACCCCTCTCAGAGATAGGCAGACTTCCTTGAAGAGGTACCAACTTCAAGGCATTTAAAGGATCTGCACCTGAAACAGAATCCTTACCGTCCTTTGAGGGAGTCTCTGCTACCCATCTGCGATGAACTTTATCTCTGGATCTTTGGGATGCTTTTCCCTTTCTTGGCATCTAAGAAATTTATAAACAAATGTGAACGACAACACAAGAGGCCCGTAGGCCACATCGTTCACCTGAGCACTATGGCTATCAATTCAGTAAATTTTTAAGTGATCTCGATCCTAAAAGAGGGGGGGGAGGGTTATGATTTGAACAAACTTGCAGGGGCGTAGCAACAGGGGGGCCAAGGTCCCCCCCACTTTTTTCCCGTACCTTACTACCTTATTATAGGAAATGTGAATAGAAAGCCTGGTTGCCCCTCTCCACCCCCCCCACACTTTGAGTGATGTACCAAAAATGTACTATTAGATTTGGTACTGAGAGTAGTTGACACAACACTGTCCATTGTGTCCCCCCCCCATCCCTGAGGGTCATGCTTTGAACAAACTTGAATCTACACTACCTGAGGATACTTCTATATAAATATGATCAATCATGGCTTTGCTGTTCTCAAGAAAGAGTTTTAAACGATTTTTCCTTTATATTCTGATATAAATTGTTGATCGTCCATTTTGGCCCCACCCTACCCCCGGGGTCATGATTTAAACAAACCTGAATATTCACTACCTGAGGATACTTCCATATAAATATGACCAATCATGGCTTTGCTGTTCTCAAGAAGATTTTTAAGGATTTTTCCTATATATTCCTATGCAAAACTTTGATCGTCTATTGTGGCCCCACCCTACCCACAGGGGGTCATGATTTGAAGAAACCTGAATCTACACTACCAAAGAATACTTCAATGTAAGTTTCATATTTCCTGGCCAAGTGGTTTTTTCAAAGATGCTATAAATTTTTCTGTAATTTTCAATTATCTCCCATTGAAATGGTGTGTGGCCCTTCATTTGAACAAACTTGAATTCCCTTCACACAAGAATACTTTGTGATAAATTTGGTTGAAATTTGTCCAGCGCTTTTTGAGAAGAAGTCGAAAATGTGAAAAGTTACAGACAGCTGGGAAACAGACGCTCGGCTGTCTCCGTAAGCTCCGACGAGCTTTGTGACGTCGTATGACGTCACAGCTAGTCGAGATATCTCGTGCGGCTTGACGTTCGAAGTGTTATTGAATGGTAGGCAACTGCGCTCGCCCCAACGGTCGCACCGTAGAACATATTAGTTTCATACATCAATTTCATATATATATATATAAGCATTCAAAGACAATAAATCAAACAATTACCGGTAATACCTTTTAAGTAAAAGTAAACGTAATTAAGAGCTTTAAAATCCCACAAACTACAAAAAGAGTTTAATCAAATTCTCTGTCGTTTCTGCACGTTGTCCAATATGGCGCCTGTATGTAGAATTTTCATGAACATCGAACCCGATAAAAATTGATTTGTCAGAGAGACAGGGTACACCTAACGTAATTTTAACGATTAAATATAGACATAATATGCACAGATACCGTGTGCACAATATTTAAATTTGTTTTTTAAACAATTTAGTACCAAGTTTCTTTCAAATCTGATCAAAATGAAAGTGCAGCAGGAGTAGCATATTGTAAGTATTTACAGTAACAGAAATTTTTCATTTAATTACCATGGCAACATCCTTCAAGAAAATTGTGCTTCTTAGTGTAATCTACTTATATGCCAAATAAGATTGAATCAGACCAAAACTGTAGGAAGAGTTAGCATTTAAGAAGTATTTCACAGAAATTTATAGCGAGCGCAGCGAGCGTCGCGAAGCGACGCTCGCGAAGCGAGCTCAATAGACTAACGTGTAAGAACAGAGGAAATTCGGATTGAAATCTGTACATACGTCAGCCAAATTTCTCTGTGCAACATTCCCAGAATTCCTGCACTACCCAATGTCCTTTGCGCGAATATTGCCGAATAAATAAAAAAATAATAACGTAAAGCATATATCAGACTTTCAGTTTGCAGAAATCTTTCAAAGAAACAAGAAATAACTCTGCAATGTTTTTCGACAAAAATTGCACTACTTCTATAGTTTCAAACAGACGCTCGGCTGTCTCCGTAAGCTCCGACGAGCTTTGTGACGTCGTATGACGTCACAGCTAGTCGAGATATCTCGTGCGGCTTGACGTTCGAAGTGTTTTTGATGGTACAACTGCGCTCGCCCCAACGGTCACACCGTAAAACATATTATTTTTAGTAACCATGGCAACACTGTTCATTGGAATAAAAAACCGATACACAGAATTGTGTATCTTAGTGTATTCTACTTGTGTGCCAAGTTATACTGAAATCAGACCAGAACTGTAGGAGGAGTAGCATTTTGAAAGAATTTCACAGAAATTTCTATTTTTAGTAACCAAGGCAACACCGTTCATCAAAATCAAAAATTGATACACAGAGTTATGTATCTTAGTGTATTCTACTTGTTTGCCAACTTAAACTGAAATCAGATCAAAACTGTAGGAGAAGTAGCATTTTGAAAGAATTTCACAGAAATTTCTATTTTTTGTAACCACGGCAACACCGTTCATCGAAATCAAAAACCGATACACAGAATTATGTATCTTAGTGTAGTCTACTTGTGTGCCAAGTTATATTGAAATTAGACCAAAACTGTAGGAGGAGTAGCATTTTGAAAAATTGTTTACAGACAGACGGACGGACGCCGGACGCATTACTATCGCATAAGCTCTTCTGGTCTCTGACCAGTAGAGCTAAAAAATCAACTCAAAATGTCATAATTCAAGAGATAATGCTCAGTTAACTACACTTTAAGAGCTGAGGTTGTAACTCTTAGCTTTAAAAAGGCAATAATTTAGAATTAAGTACCAAAACAGTATGGGAGAAGAATCTCGTTTATGTTCCGCTGGATTCCAATGACTACATCTGAAACAAGAGACACATGGGCCTAATAAAGTGTTGGTCACCTGAGTATCATGTAACAAATTTTCAGCAATTGAATTTGGTTCGTGTTTTAAACCAAATGCAAAGAAATGTACAATGTTGAAAGAGGCGTTATTGTTTATCACTATTATACACATAGCATGCATACTTTGATTACTTAATAATCAGAGGCAGATCAAAGTAACAAAGAGAAAATGCATTTCCACTTTTTCGCCAGCCAAGGGTTTCTGATACGCTACTCTCCTCATAAGCCTACGGTTTCAAGAAGTTGTGATTAGAGTCCAGCGACACCACTCGACCAATCAGCAATTGTTTTTGTATTTGACGATATTTGCCCTCGGGATAAAACTAGACTCTTTTATCTCGGAAATGGAAAACGCAAGTAAACAACGATCCGTAAGATAACATTCAAATCCATAAATAGCCATGGAGTCATCCTATATCTTCAAAATGTGTGCATAAGAACCAATAATTATACTGTACTAAAATAATAAATAAGGATATGGAGATAACGAACAGTATTCAATCTCAAAGTCCATTAAACAATATACAAAATAGGAGCAGAGCAAACATGGACCTCCGAAACATCAGCGGTGAGATAAATTCAATTATTTCTTCTTAATTATTCTTTAAAAACCTTGATTTATTTTTCTTATGGTGCAATTTGTGCGTACCTTGTACATTCAAGAGCACATGACAAAAACAATCCTCTCATTTGACTTTACCGTAAGACAAGGGTTCATGAGGAGAGTATTAAATTCTTGCAGACTTAACTCCCTGTATTAAAAAAAGACATTAAGGATTAGAAAATTGTTCTCCTCAAGACTAAACTTGACCTTAATTGTACAAAGGAAGAAATAACACAAAAAATATTCAACTTCTGTCTATCCTTACCAAAGCCTGCATTTCCAAAGGAAAAACAATGTACAACATTTAGTAAACATTTTGTGCAACATTCAGAAAAACACTTTAGCAACTACATAGTCAATTAATCAACAATTACTTCAAAGTTCTTGAATTAACGTTCTCTTCTGTAACTTCATAGTCTATGGACTTGTCGTTAAATTGGAAGGAAGGTTTTTTTTTCACTACAACTGTTTTGTCGTATATGGTATTTTTTACTAGTATTTTGTTTAATTTTATTTTTTTCTGAGTTAGTGTATATCCGTATGGAACTTTTTGTTACATCCTAGATTAATATCTGTATGTAATTTATTGTTCTTTAAAATAAATACAATTCATTTATGAAATTATTTATTACAAAGGTTTTACAATACTGTGATTTTTAATACAGTGAAGTCCATTGTCTCATGATGCTTTGAATTTAGCACAGATCAGATCAGGATGAAATTGTATGGAATTCATTCACAACTATAGTGGACACATCAAATGCCTGGTACATGGTCTGTCATGAATTAAAAATGGGGTTCTTTTCACAAATAGTCTACCTACATGCACCATACTACTGGTTCAACCGCATAAATGTTGCTTTTCTTGTAGCAAATTGTTAATGGTCAGTCCGCGCCAATTTTGACAATGGATATTCAGATGCAACTTACGCAATCCCCATTTTCCGAAGTATTGGTCTTGGCTGGATACAAACGCTTGAAAAAAAAATACATCTAACAAATTGGCACACAAAGTGGATAAACCACTAAGGTGGTTAAAAAACAATAAATAGCTAGCTTTCTACTACCGTAGAATTTTAGCTTGTTAAAAAACTTTGTGACCTATTGCACTGACATCTGCTGGGGATGTTATATTCTTTGTATACTACGCAATGCACAAAATACACCTCATGCTACATATTCATTTATAAACATAATTGTGATTTTATGCACTTATGAAATGAAAAGTAATGAAGATTGTTTTTTACACAGGTTCTGAGTATGCCACAGGTACCGACCTGCAATTCCTGCATAGACAGATATAGCAACACTTTTATCCATGTTGCCATATTATTGCTGTTAGAGGAGAGACAGTCTTGGTCATTATTGCAGAGAAGTCTTGCCGTCATCAGCTAGATTGTGTTACTAGATCATAACTAATTTTAACAAACTAAGGATGGTCCCACACGATATTCATCTTTCCTGGTCCATTGGTGCTTTTGATTTTTAACAGAAGCAGAGAAGTCTGGATATCAAACTGTCCGATTCTTCAGAGGACGAGTTGGAAGGGCCTGTGAGATTCACTTATAATATTTTGTGCAAGGATTTGAATGATATTAGATAGAATGTTTCATCTATATAGAAGTATTTTTTATTTACATTCATGCTTTTATCAATCAATCATTGACTTCTTGATTGATTTAATAAAATTGTTATTTTTTTAAGAAAAGAAAAAAAGAAGACAGAAAATTTGCCACAGACTAGTACACCTGAAAGAAAACGATCTAAACGGGTAAATTGTTAATCTCCTTAAAATCACATTTTTATGCAGCCTATTAAAACCATTGCGTTTTATGTTTAAGTATGTTATGACAAGAGGTTAAACGGCACGAGGATTTCCCTTGCTCCCGTGCAAGTGAAAAGTGTAAGTTGATCTCTCTTTCTCTCTCTGTCTCACTCTCTTAAATAATGTGTATGATACAGATTTTTTTTTTCAAAATTTAGGTTGGAGAAATAACACTTGTCTCAAATGGATCACAACGCCGTGAAGTCCAGATAGCAATGGGGGTAGAACAACCCTCCTTACCCTCTGGGTAAACAGGCAGAGGAGAAGGTGGATGTAGGGGTTGTATACACTGTCAAGTGTACAGCCTTCTAATGATTTTAACAACCAGCGTTCTTATGGATCCAGTAACATGACAACATTTGAGGTAATAAATGAGACTTTATCATTAAATTTTAGAGTAAATCATAAATGAAACACAGAATAATGCAAATGGATTCCCTACATATATATTCTGATTGAAAATGCATGAACAATTATAAATTTAGTTCTTTCATCATTTTCACACAATATTTACTGCAAGCGCTCTCGCTATGTTCGGCTCTTCAGGGGCCCGTTTTACAAAAGGACTTGCGACTTAAGACCAACTTTAATTTTTCGTATAACTTTGTAATAAACATTATATCGAAAATTAATGTTACTCAATGTATATCAAACTTTTAAAAGATATGTGGTACATGTATGATATTTTTACACAAACTATTTCAAAGAGAAAAATTGATTTTACAAAATATTAGAACAATCTTAGTCGTAAGTAGTTTTTCATGGCCCTCGGCCAGGTGGATATATTTTTTCACAAAAAAAAAAAAACAAGTATGGTTTAAAAATTATTTTAAGAATTTGCCTGTTATTGCTATTAAAAGGTACATGTACAGTACAAATCCTTAACAAATGTTTTGTTAAACATTCAGTTTTTGATATCTGTTAAGCTGACTCAAGCTTGACTCAAACATCTTTACTTTACAAAATTATTTCCCCCTAAAGTAGGGTGTTGCACTTCCTTGGACAAAAGCATTTAAAAAAAAAAATTAGGGTCGGCACTATAAATTAGGGCCGTTCGGGAAAGCGGAAACAAATATATATTTTTTTCTAGGCCTAAGTGTTCATCAAATGATCCGAGCCATTTTCTAGTCCTAAAAAGGATCGAAAGATGTATAACTGTTAATTTGATATGACAGATCGATAAACTCCCTTACGTAATGAAGCATAGTCAAACTCTAGTATGTTATTGTGCACAATCTTTTTTAATGGTTAAATGTCCTAAAGAAAGTTGATACCCCCTTTTCCGGCCCCAAGATTTTTTTTCCCTTGGCTTGAACTTTTTTAACAAAAAAGAGCAGAACAACTCCGTATCATCCTATGGGAAATGGGCAAGTTGAAAGGTTCAATCAGATATTTCTTGAGATTTAAGGGACGTTAGACAGCGAACAAAAGCATGATTGGAAAACTTACGTTTACCTTTAGTCAATGCTTACAATTCAACAAAGCATGAGACAACGGGATTCTCTACGCATTTCCTGATACTGTAAATCACTTTTTATTCGCGAGAACTTTATTTTCGCGTAATTACGCGAAACAGTGTGCTCGAAAAAATTTAATTCTCGCGTATAATAGTATTCCTTAAGAATATATAAGGCAACCACAACTCGCGAAAATTTTGTCTCGCTAATTTTAGTCGAGGGAGATAACTCGAATTTCAGTCCGATACTTTTCTTCACCTGTAATCCATCGTTAAGACCTCGGCAGTGTTGTTTTGATGAGCTACCTTACCGCGGGGGTACGCGGTTTTACCTGAGATACCTGCATCGAACCACGTGGAAATTTGGACCGCAGGGGTGCGCGGAAAATACGGGATCCGCGTTGACGGTACTGTATATGATTGTGCAATGGAACATTAAAAACATCAGAAATAAAAATCAATGCAATAAGTTTATAAAGAATATGCATGTTAAACCAAAAATAATTGTGCAAACATTACAGCAACAAATGAATATAGCATGTCAGACATGAGGTTTAGGACTGCAGTCAGTTGTAATTAAATCAAAGGATTTATATACTGTGTTTTTCAAAGTCCTTTACAGCAAATAAATAAGCTGTTTTCTGACTATTACTATGTAAAATACATTTTTATCTCGGTAACTGAATAGCAGGTTTACTATTAGATACTCACATTGTTTGGTGAGTAACTGCATGGTTAACCTAGTACACATTTGGTCATTTACAACACTACAATTTAACATATTAATGCACTTGATCATTCCTACAGCACATCTCAGCAAAATAAAATTTACCTTCAAACTGTATGCCGCTTAAATTTTTTCCAGCTAATTTGGAAATACTGTTAGTCTCTTGCATCAGCATGAGTTTTGATATTTCAGTTCTTTCTATCATTCCAGATGTGGCTCTGTAATGAATTATAATGGACTTTTTGCGTATGCCCTAAATGCTGACAAAGTCACTTCATTTCATGATCTTGAAGGCCAATCACATAAAAAGTAAAAAAAATATCATCTTTACAAAAATATTAAAGAGAGACTTGTTACTTAAAGTGGGCATGGTCAAAAACTGATTTTCAGATTGCTTTAAGACACATCTAATCATCATCCAAAAGTTGAGTGTCAGTCATTGATATATAAGCAACACAGAGCTCACAATTCAATGTATATAAAAAATTAAGCTCATTTGATTTATTTTGAGTGCTGAATAGATGAAAGAAAAAGTGTACAAGCCCTGATTTGAGAGTTGATCACTTTAAATGCCTTATGAAAGCATTGTAAACAATAACATATTTTAAAAAAAAAATTATATTGAGTAAAACCTTTTAAATTGATTGTAAACTGGATGTTGCTCTAACCTCAAAATCAAAGATATAATACCAAATAACAAGTAAATGTTTTTTCACAAGACTTTGAGAAATGTTAAATTGAGGGAAAAACCACTTAGATATGCAAAAGTTTATATGCTATTCTGTATATATACAACATATTTTTTGTTTGCACTCCAATGCACATTTACCTGAGCGATGGTCGCACAG
Source organism: Saccostrea glomerata (assembly GCA_003671525.1). Classification (NCBI taxonomy): domain Eukaryota; kingdom Metazoa; phylum Mollusca; class Bivalvia; order Ostreida; family Ostreidae; genus Saccostrea; species Saccostrea glomerata. The sequence goes on along the minus strand of PRKT01000928.1, from coordinate 168,686 downwards.
TGTTTTCTCAAGTTAGTGCAGTAGATAAGATGTGGAGATCTCAAATTAGATTTTTCTTTGATGTCATCTAGGGACTCACCCGCCTTCACAACACCATTTGCTACAAAAAGTGAACAATTATTATTGAATAAAAGAGAACAAGAGCTCTGTAAACAGAGCATCAGTTTGTGAAGTATTATCATTTAAAGTATAATTTTTACTTAGCCTTTGAGGTGTGGACATGCACAAGCGATGCTTATTCACCCCTGTAACAAGCTAGCGAGCAGAAAGCAAGAGCACCACAAAGCGAAGCATCCCCTCGCAACATGAATTTTGTTTTTATCTTAAGTTCGGACACACCAAACAGTAGTGGTAATATGTATCCTCTTGGATTAAGGAGATAATGAAATTACTTTAACATAATATTACTTGCCTCAATAATCTTTAGGCTATTTGGAAATGATATGCAGTGTAGTACACACCTTCTCATCAAAATATCTTTTGGTGTATCCTAAGTTACATCAGCAAAGGGCAGTGACACGTGCAAAGTACGAGTGTGAAGATACATTGGCTTATACAAATTTAACTATGGATACACGAAATAGATATTTAAAAACTGTTTTGTATCATAGTTTACTCAAAAAGTTTACATTTGGACACAATATTTTCTATTAATTATTCTTTATTAAATTAAACAACTGAACTCCAATGAGATAAAAGTTCAAGTCATACAATTAAAATCTTTCCTGCTGTGCCATACAAATTTTGCATTGTTTTGTTGGCAGTCAATTGAAGTGAACACTTAAAATAATACGAATCTAGAGTTTGAGAGTCAGACCCTAAACCTGGCTGATGTAAACTTTCTTTTAAAAACAATGTAGCAAGTTGACTCTCTGCTGTCACCAGTGTTTAATGAAATTGAAATAAATCAACTACAAATGGGAACAATTTAGCAGGGTGTGTGGTCTATCAATTTATTCTTACTTTGTTTTCAACTAAAACCCGAAAAGGGTAAGATCTGTTTACATTGTTAAAAACATTGAAATCCAAGCCTTAATTAAAAGTTAGGAAAAATATGTTTGGACCTTAACTAAGTGTTTGGATCAATGGATTCCTCCCCCTATCTAGCATGAATGCGGTTGTGAAGTTCCTAGCACTTTGAGTTATATTACCAATTCTTCGCTTCAATAACTGCTGCTTTATTTGTGAGGAAAACATTGTCTGCAACTAAGATGGATGCAGTTTGAATCTTTTTTATTTAAGGGGAATAACAAATATTCTGTAAAAATACTATATGAAGAAGATACTTTCATATTTAAATTTGATGCAATGTTTTGCATCAATATTTAAGGGTCCTCCAGAATTCATGACCTGTAATTTTTATGGCAGTACATCACAACATGTCAGGGATAGGGTTAGGGTTAGGGTTTGTTCCGTTTAATATTGCCACTATTCCTAGACGTTGAATGCGCTTTAGCTCCTGGATATTGAATCGTTCTTTCAAAACGTCAATGTCTATGGAGGCCGCCATTACTGTTTACAGTGACGCTAAAGTACGACGTTTTTCATTGGCTAATGTCATGAGAAGGTTGAGAGATCACGTGATATGAAAAATCCCAATTTTTATGAACACCGTAGGCCAAGGGTTTATGAGGAGAGTAGCGTATAAGAAACCCTTGGCTAGCGAAGATGACGTAAGAATGGAAATTACCATTATTAATTGACAATACGTCGTCGATATAACTAAATGTCAAGTTGAAGGCCACAGCAAGTGTTCTCCTCTTTTCAATAGATAATCATTTTTTACCACGAAACTATGGGATTCATGTTCATAGAGAAAATGAAAATTTATATTGATGCATCTAGGGTTTATGGAGAACGTAAATCTTTATACTAAATTTAATTTCAATATGTGCAACATCCCCAAAGAAAATTAATTGGAAACTGCAAAATATTAGTCGGATTGAAGACGACGATATGAAAGAAGAAACCCAAAAATGTTTTTATTACACAATGCAGAAGATCTTTAACTGGAAATCTCGTATAAGTAATGTAAATCAGGAGTAGTTAAGAATGCGTACGTTAGAAAATCTCAAGAGATTGGAAGGGGTTTAGTTATGAATTAGGCAATGAAATGTTTGCCCATGAAATAAAGAGATTCAGACTGATTGGTTTGAGCAGAGGGGGAAGCATTGGCATGTCAGTGTTTGCATATCCAGTGATGAAAATGGAGTGCGTTTATTTTTTATTAGTTTATGATTTTATACTTTGAAATCAATACACATGCAATTATACATGTCGGAAGAAAACAAATTCATCTAATTGCAACATTTCTAAATCGACTGTTTCACATTTATAAAATTAACATCTGATGTTTGAAATATGAAAAATAGTCTCTTCCTTGATTAATTCCTACACAAATGCAATTTAAAAAGATTTTTTTGTTATATATGGGTCAATATAAAAAAAAAGCAGCTAAATAGTTTTGGTGAAAATTGAAAAAAATGTAGATGTTTCTGCATCTTTATTGAACTAAAAGTAATAATACAACATTATATTTTTCAAAAAACACATTTTGCAAACAGTATTGAATGTGGTTTGGTCAGACTGCTCTTTTGAAAATGAACAATAGCTGTTTTTCTGTCATTGGTGTTACCTCTTAACAATACACTGTGCAAAAATAAAATAAAACATTTTTGAATTAAATTTGTGGTGCAAATGAATGTTTAACAATGTTACTTCACACAAAATAAAACATAACAGCATTTACTTTTGAAAGTTAGATTTTGTTTACAGTTTTGACATGAATATGAGACAGTTTTGAAATACATACCAGCTTTGATACGTTTAAACAGAAAGTGAGCAAAAACAACCAAAATGTTATAATATACAATCCATCCTGAATTTAAGTATATAATTATCATGATATACAAACCAAAAAATACATACATTTTAAGACGAAATAACATTTATAAGGTTGGTTACTCCAATAATTCATTTGTAACACCAATGACTTACAAACTTGAAAATTAAAAATTTTAAACATCTCAAAACAAAGAATTAAACAAAACCCCGTCTTTTTGACATATTAGCCTTGCTTAACTGGAAAGATAAAAAAAATATTAAAAATTTAACTCATTAAATGAAAATTAAAAAAAAATTATTAAAGTATCCCCAGTGACATTTGGTTATCCCTATGACAAAATTCAAGCATGCATAGATTGTAATTATCTTTTTTTCTTTTAATAAAAGCTTAAAAATGCTTGAAAAATTAATGCCATGGTATCTCTGCTTACTAACTCAAATCTTTACTTTGTGTACATTTCCACAATTTTTGCCCATTTTTCACTTTCAACAACATACTTAGACCCAACTCTAATTGGCTCTTTAATCATGCATGCAACGTTATCTAAACTGTACCAGCATTCATCCACAACACATCTTGGCCAGTAAAACTGACAGGATTCAATCTCTGTGCATACAACGAACGAAAACATCATGTTTGTCTATGTCTGAAACATATCCTGGATAAGGCATCCCATCATACAAGACGATAACATACTTATGTAGTAAGTCTTCACTCGTTGTAAATCCTTTAAATGCATCATCATCTGTCTCCATTTCTTTCTCATCCAGTATGCAGGTGTCATTTGGTTGTGGAATGTCTTTGTTGGGTTCTTCATTGGAAGGCTCTTCTTTGATTTCTTTCTCTTTTTAATTTTAAAATTCGAGTCAAATTCTTTAACATCAATTGAAACAATTGCCCAACTGTTTAAGGACATTGAAATCAGAATCACAAATATTAGATTTATAAAAAAAAAATTGATTCAATCATAATTGCCACCCCACTCACCCCCTGCCACCAGCCTATCTTTTGCAAAATATTTCATTAAAGAAATACTGATACTTGTTTTAAAAAGCATTATATCAAGAGTTGAATCAGAATGAATTCAGGAGATGATGATTACAAAATTGGATTGTGGAATTTTTGTGAAGAGAACGCATGGAGTTGCACATTCAGGTATCAATACTGAAAGATGATAATTTCGGGAGATGACACTCAAAGTTGTGGAACAATAATAAAGACACCCATGGTACATGCATTAAGATAAAAAAAAAAGATAAAATATTCAATGGAAAACTGAGTTAAAAAATTATATTCAATACCTTGTAGTAATCATTTTGTCTGAAAAAAGTATGCCCAAAAGATATGTATTGTCCTCTTGTTCCAGTCAAACAAAGAGAAGAAAAAAAAAATGACAAAGCACTGTCTGGTGTCAGTAACACTGATATTGAGAAGTTTGCACCAAGGATCTGAAACATTCTCAGAAAGAAGTAGAGGGAGGCAATGTGTTTCAAATGCTGTAGTTAGTATTTTGTTCAAGTATGTTAATGAAAGGGAAATTAAAGAATGGAGTTCAGAGGATATAGATTTTATTTTACGATGTGGGGATGAGGTGTATCAGTGTGTTCGTCAGTATTGTACCCATACATATTTACAGCCAAAGGATTTACCAAGTTACTTCTGTTTGGGGAAAAAATTGTTGCGATGCTCAGTGGGTTCAACATTCTCTGGCAATCTTTGTGAATCTTTTGTGCAAAATGGTCCTTTCCTGTCACTGGAGTCTGCTATGGCTTCATGTTTTTATGGAATAACAGAAGCAGGTATATTTATATGCAGAGGCGCTGCTGTGTCTATTCTGTACTCTGATCCTTACTTTCATGTGTTTGATCCACATGCGAGAGATTCTTCTGGAAACCAAATTCTGATGGAAATGCAGTTATATTTACTGTAAATAAATAAATTGATCAGACAAATATTTGATTGTCAAGAAAGTGTTCAGTTTGACTTGTGTAAGATAAATGGTTTTATTGTGCAAGATTGTGCACACTTTGCAAGACAAAGAAATGCTGTTTGTCTGTCTAAAGTCAAGAAAAATTTGTTTGATCTATGTGACATTTGTGGTCATTTCATAAATGTTTCATAAAAGCATTTTATCTGGTCCAGATTATGTGTGTAGGTGTTGCACCCAAACTTGGTTCCAAGAAAGTGTCCTAAAAGCATCCAATATTTCTGCATCAATGCTTCAAAAGTGTCTGATTAAAAATAATGATTTGGTATGTAGAACTTGTTATCAACACCTTTAAGAAAACCGATTTCCACCATGTTCCATAATGAATTCACTGGGTTTTCCACCAAAACCCCCAGAACTTGAATTATCATCTTTAGAAAAACGCTCAATTGCACCAAGGATACCATTCATGCAGTTGCAAGAGAAGCCCAGGGGTGGACAATTGAGCATAAGTAGAAATGTTGTAAATGTCCCTGCAGATGTTATGTCAACAGTGAACAAGTTACCAAGAATGTTGACAGAGGATGAAACAATTGCACGGAAATTCAAACGCAGTTTGAATTTTAAACATTCCAGGTTCTCATTTCACACAAAGATTGCCCATGACCCAAGGGTGTGTCACCTTGACTCAATGTCATTTGGGGAAGTTCAAGGTCACTGAAAGAAAAATTGTGTCATTCATGTTTTATACATATCTTTAATATCGAAAAACCTTACTTTGTAAAACCCAAAAGGGGTATTTCGTCCTGTTTGGACAGTTCTAGTTATTATATATCACACTCATAATTTTCAGGATTTGTTTTAGCATTAGAAATGTTACATCTATGCATGCTACATCTAATAAAAGACATTTAACATAGATATGTAACATAAACAAAACCATACCTGAAGCTGACGCACACGCTGCATAGTGTCACTGTGACCCTAACCGTTGTTGTCTTACACTTTTATACAGATTTTACATATGGCCTCTCCATGTCAAGAGTTATGGCTGTCGGCAGACCCACTACGTTTTCTCTATTGAAAAATCTAAAGATATATATTTTTCTAATCCTTATATATCTCCACTTCTATCTCCCAGGGGTATCATCTGGAAAAATCCACAAATGGTTCATACCTGAATTCTCATTTTGTCAAATTCTCATTTTGTCAAATAAAATGAGAATCATAGAAATTAAAAGTTTGAAGTATTTATCAAATGTTTAAAGTACCGGTACTTACAAATGTGTTTTCTCACATTTCCTTCTTAAACCTAGCTGTACCTTTATTTTGGAAAAGATTCATATTTCTCAGGTGAAGCAGTGTAGCATTGATAAGCCTCTTATACTACTCAGTGAAATTTAATGAAACTTTCACATAATCTTTATTACATATTGCCATTGTGCACCTCCTATTTTACTTTTTTATTCGAGACTTATTTTAGATTTCCCATAGCAAAAAATGGAGATTGCCATTATATTCTTACCTACGACGAAACATATATGGCACTTTCTCAATAATATTTGATACAACATGTTATTCCTCTTTACACATTACCGTAAAACAATAAATAGCAAAGCATGGACATTATGGGAGGCGGGGGTTATCATTTAGTGAGCTCATCACTCACAGTATCTCTAGTTCAACTTTATTTCAAATTCATGTTGTGCAACTTGGATAGAATTTTGATCAAAAACATGGGTAAAATGTCAATACACATGTAGTACCTAGGATGAAAAATGCATTTCTGGATGATATACTGTTAGAATTAGTTTGGGAAATATAACAGTTGTGTGATGTTCATGGAATGTTAGTTTTGGAAGTGGTGGTGGTGTGACAGTATCAAACTTTGTTATTTTCAGGTGCTGATATTATGCTGGAGAAGGAAATTACAGTTTAGAATTTGCATTTCAAGCATCAAATTCTAAGCTTAATATCTATTTTTAAATGGCCTTTATTTTATGATACCTAGGTTGTGGAAAAGTTGAAGTGGTTGGTTGTATTTCTCGCCGGCAGATAACCCATCAGCCAGTACCCCTAGCTCGATCACACGACAGCCACATCTCCAGTCCCTCTCAAGACCAGGGGAGTCTATACCCCCAGCTCGATCACATGACGGCCACATCTACAGATCTTTCTCAAGACTAGGGGAGGCTATTATCTTTTGAAAATAAGGGGTTTGATGTTCTTAGATTTCTTATTGCAAGCTTTAGACATCTTATCTCAGATTCAAGTTAAAGTTTTGCCCATATTGTTATTGTCTATGTTTGATTTTTATGCCTCCTTTAAGAAGGGAGGGCATATTGCTTTGCTGCTGTCTGTCGGCCCATTTAGTTTCGATCCGTTCATTTTCTTCGCAACCGTTGCAGAACGAGTGCATCCGACGCCGAACGAAACTGAGCAAAGCAAATAACCAGGTTACTGACAATAGTGATGTGCCTACTCAAGAAGATGCAAACTAGTTGCGACCACAACTTTCCTGAGTCCAAACTTTTCAAGAAGACCTACCCAGACAACAAGATCTGTTGAAAATGTCTTGAAAAGAAAATACTACACTTCATCCCGTATGACAGAAGTAGCTCGACTTCTCGTGAATGCCAGGGACTGCATTAACTAAGATGAAAAGGAAGTCAGCATGTCTGATATTCTACAACCTACAGGGACATCCCTCCAGAACAATAAGTAAATGACTAGAGGTACTGTGAGCAATGAGTTCACATTATGATACCCCCGCCTCCCATAATGTCCATGTTTTGCTACATGTATATACTGTTTTACGGTAATGTGTAAAGAGGAATAACTTGTCTATCAAATGTTTTTCAAAAACCGCCATATGCACGACGTCGTAGGTAAGAATATATTGGCAATGAATAAAAAAGTAAAAATTGAAGGTCACACTGGCAATATGTAATGCAGATTCTATGAATGTTTTATAATATTTCACTCAGAGGATGCTCATTAACAAATAGCTGAACTTTTAAATTGTAATAGGATTTCTTTATTTCCGAAAAGTCTTCTTCATCTTGATCTTTCGAATTTCTTCTTTGAATTACTCATGCTCTAATACTATGTTTTTTTATTCAAGGTTCTGAAGTGGGGTCTTTCTTTTCTTGGATTGTTTACTTCTATCGGCAAGATTCCAGGAAGTTTAAAAGTATATAACAGATAACAGGTTCCAGGAAAATCAAATCATCTGTGGTTTCATCAATATTCGTTGAGCACCAATTTTCGTGGTTTTGGTTGTTGAGCCGATTTTTTTTTTAAAATCCACGAAAATTGATGCCGACGAAAATTGATAAAACTACAGTATTCTATATCACGACTAAAATAATTGGAATGAATAAACTTGTACACATTATCTTTTAATTAACTTAATTTTTAGGGGAAAATTATTTTCCTTCACAGAGAAATTTGAAACTATAAAGAAAACTGGGATTTCACAATATATTCTAATTGTTTTTTCTATTCAATTGTAAAAGCAAGAAGTTTCTTTTTACTGTAAAACTTGCTTATACAAGCAAGAGTAAATAATCGTAATGCTATTGTGATGTTATGACTGGAAGTGTTCCAATGCATTTTAGCCAGGAGTTCTCTAGCAGAGTATGTGTGTCTTGAGTTGAAATAGACGGGAAGTGCTGAAAGGAGGTCAAGGGCTGCTTAGGTCGTGAAGGGCCATCATGTAAGGCAACATTGTTCTTTTCCATTGACCACCAGATGTTTTGGCCCTTTTCTAGGAAATCTTCAATCCTTTGGATACGTTAAGAATAGGCCTAATTTTGGTTAACGTTCCAACGGAAATCGTTCATAAAATTCTAAATTCTTCTAGCCATACAAGATGTCGGCGATAAGGGGGAAATGAATATGTTTACTATGTTATGAAAAATAATACCAGAATGCGGTTTTCCAGAAGCAAACATCTGTGTCCTCCTGAAACGACTATATTTACCATGTACGCAAGATCTGCGGTCGAAGCATATAAACTGTGACCCCAGAAAGCCCTTATTGTAAGAACAATATAATAATAAAGATTATCAGCAACTGTCTTCATTTTCTTCAACCTTATCTTTTCAGAGTCGCCTATTTGAAATGCAGCAAATAGTCTTGATGAAGGGTATCTGACTTGAAGAGAGAAAATGACTTAGATATTTCCACTGCTTGATGCGTGCATTGGCACTTTCAACAGCCCATCTTATCTGTATAGAGAAGGCATTGTTCTATAAATGACACTTTATGCATGTATAACTCATTATAATGTTCTTTATAGGCTTAGAAATACATTTAAGATTTAATAAGATACGGTTTATTGCATATTTCTATACATGAATGAAAGTTTTCTTTTTATGCACCCAAATCGATAGGTCTGGAGCGTATATATATATATATAGGTTTTGTTCTGTCCGTTTGTATGAAAACTTTTACGTTCAATATAACTTTCAGATAGAGACTTCATATTTGGTATGCTTACTCCAGTAATTAAGCTCTTTCAAATAACACCAAGGACACTGAAATTATGACCTTGACCCAAAAACATATTAGATTCATTGCATAAGTTTAATAAGTTCGGTTGTAAATATTGAAAGATTAATTATGTACCTTGACAAATGAAATGACTTTTTTATTATATGATTATACTTCATTGATAATTGTTACAAAATTAATATACTGATGTAAAATGCATAATGCATCACAAAATGTTTCTCAGATAATATTAACAATTATAGTTTATTATGCATTGTGTTTATTTGCAAATTGAACTTTGTTAATAATTAACATGACTATATACAAGTACTTGTTATTTTTTTAATACAATGTAATGACAAAACCTTTCAAGGCATGAAGGGACTAGTATAACTAATTTTGTGATGCTAAGTTCATTTTATGACATTGTTTGGATGATAAACATTATCTTATAGGACTTTTACGAGAAGCGCTGACTTTTACATTTAAACCTGCCTTATGTAAGGAGGCACAGAATTGATTCAAATCGTTTATTCGGTATCAATATAATTATCCGTTTATTCTGTGTATATAATTATTCTTTTATTCTGTGAATATAATTATTCGTTTATTCTGTGTATTATATTATTATTTTTTTAATCTTTGTTTATCATTAAATGTAAAATAAATGTCAGATCGAAGAAATTGGCGACCACGCGATGAAAATTAGTGTATGATTTATTGATTGCATGCTCTTTACGTCCAGTATAAGATTTTTTTTCCTCTTATAGAGGCGTTACCATATACTGATTTCTAGGACTTTTTAAGAAAAAAATTGATTTAACCTTTCCAGTTAATGAAAGACATGTTACCTAAAATAATTGAAAATTTAATTGTACAATAACTGGTATATCAAATAAATTAAGCTATAAAATATACCAACCTATGCATAAACTTTTAATTAAAAAAAACCTTTAAAATTTTCAAACTAATACACTTAATATTGAATGAAGAAAAAAAAATGTAAGAATATGTTTTTATTTTCATTTCTTCTACAAATGAGGCCAGATACAATATAAAAAACTCGTCGCAATTTATATCTACGTAGTCTCCACACACTACTCAAAATCCTATACGTTTTTATTAGGTCACCTGAGTAAACTCAGGTGACCTATTGCTATCTGTTTTCGTCCGTCGTCGTGCGTCGTCCGTTAACATTTGAACATTTTCAGCTTCTTCTCTGCAACCACTGAACCAATTTCAACCAATTTTGGCACAAAGCATCTATAGATGAAGGGGAACAAAAATTGTGAATTCCATGATCCCTGCCCCCC
>PRKT01000928.1:141070-157500 GCA_003671525.1 Saccostrea glomerata | reverse complement strand
GATTATGTAGTGAAAATACATGAATTCTTTGAAAATCTTCTTCTCTGCTCCTGGGTATTAAATAAACTAACTAAGTTCATAGTTATGATGAGCAAGAGTGCCTCTACCAAAATTGTGAATTTTATGGCCCCAGGGTCAGGGGTTCTTGTTTTAGGGTGGGGCTCTAATGATTATATAGTGAAATGCATGAATTCTATGAAAATCTTATCCTTTGCTCCTGGTTTAAATACTAATGATCTAATTACATATTTTAGGGCCAGGATTTATTTTATTTTCAGTTTAACAAACCCTCCACTCAAGTTTGAATTTTCAGGAAAAAAAAACAATTTCTTTCTTTCCGATGTCAAATTTTAGTCGGGATCGAGATTTCAAATTTACGAACTCGCACTTCTGGTTTTAAGATGAAACGGCGGGTAAATAAAGTTAAATCTGAGAAGATAACTTGGTTTATTCTAAAATTCATTGATAAGAGTGCCATTCAAAACGTTTCAACCGTTCAAAGGACAAATAAAATGCTGACGACTTTGTTGCACAATGACATGCTGGTGAGATAGTTATGTATTCGTTTCAAAAGTATCTGTCTAAATAATTTTCCTCCCACAGGTTTTAAACTGCCCTTGGTAGCTATTGCATATTGCCAGCGACCTAAGCGCAGCACTAGCGGGGAAACTAGTGAAATTGATTGTCTGCTTCAATGTTTATATCGGAGCAAAAATTGTGAAAGCCTCGATTGTATTCAGCCTTCATTTCGGGTTTAACAATCTCACTGAAGCTCGATCTGGATATGGCCATATAAGCGCTATCTGTGTCCATTTCACAATAAGCAAAATCACTTCGGTGTACAAATTTGTCCACACAATCATAATAGAATTCTAGCATTCGTAATTTTGCATATTGAAGAATGAAGTATCCAAGCTGAATCGGCAGGTCGTATGTTATACAACTTCGATTTTCTCTACTTCAAACACATGGTGGTCAAGTTCCGTAAGATTAATAAAACGGCGGTCGTTCACTTCAGAGCTGGCCTGTTCTGTGCCTTTAACGTACGTGATCTATCTGTGTTTGGGTTGATCAATAATGAGTCCCCCGAAACCACAATTTCCCACTTATTTCCACGTTTCGGCAATGACGGTCATGCAGGGATCCAAATCCCCGTGTCGTCACTGCACTCACAAATTCTCTAAAACATCTAGATGGGATGTATTGCACAACTTGGTATATAAGGGTCACTTCCATTCTGTGCTCAAGATACCATTTGAGTAAAGGGATGGCTATTAAAATCTTTTTCGCACGCATACCTCCTACTAAGTCTCCTGGGTTTTTGACTTAAATTGTTTTGGCGGGCGTGTTGTTGCATATGACTTCCTATAGCAGCAAATAGAATGTCAGTTGTGCAAAAAATTGGGGCCATTTCCTCGAAATAATCATACGGAGACATGACATTATCTCCGTCTGGCCAACTTTCTGGGGTACGAATGTCCACTTCTACCATGCTAAACAGGGTTTCGTCACGGACCACATTAAGAATTTGTCGTTCACTCACGCTTCCTTTATGCTTCTTGTAAAATTTGGGAGCCTTGTCGTTGATGATAGAGCGGAGTTGTGCGCTTTGTTGTTTTAACACAATATATTCATATTCCCAGATTTCAAAGACTTTAAACCCTTGATCTTCTAGGAACTTTGTTGTCTGTTTAGTTTTTTCAAATACCGGTTTTCTCTTTTCATGCCAGTTTTTATTCTTTACATGCTTAGTAAGACAGCAATCATGACCAAGAAAGTAACATCCGTGGAACTGAAAGATAGTGTTTGTATCAGCATTAAAACCATCCACCGGGAAGGGTCCCACACGTTTTAACGTCCAGAGTTCAATTTGTGCTGGATGTATTGTCCCGACACAGAACTCACATAATCCAACCAATAATAAGCGGACATGTATTTATCCCGAATTTCTCCATTTAGTTCATTTTCCTCGCGACGACGATTAAAAGGACCCGTTGGCATATTCTGATCTAAGGCCCACAAGTAGAGCGCAATGGCATCATATCCAACAATTTTTTGACCTGGTTTTTCGGTTTTGACGTACGTTTGTTTCCCTGGCTTTGGCGTAGCGGTTGAAAATTATTGAAGGCCCTCCAAAGATGTTGTTTTTCACTGTGGAAAATAAGTCTTCGTCTTGATTCCCGAACAGAGAAAATGTTGTATTTTGTCGTGAGCTGGCGCGAAATAGTAAAGCTCCTGCTATTCCAGGAACGGACATGGCTGCTTTGAAAAAGTCAATGCTCCGATCAAAGTAAAATTTTTGAAGTCTCTCCACTGCCTTCACAAAGGGTCCAACATCTTGGTTGTTATACCATTTAAAAAAATCTCCCGAACAAGACATAATTTCCTTTCTCCACACCTCTTGACAAAACTTGTAATCCTCTTCGGAAATGTTTGTTTGCTTTAAGCTTCTGTAAAACGCACTGTGGGGTGGTAAAGATGTATCTTGTATCTGGTGATGGCTTTTCAAGTATTCGTAAGGGAAAAATCCCTTGGCCTCTTTCAGGAAATTCGCATATGATGTACCTGGAGCCAGGTAGTTTGTTATGTCCAGAAAGCGAAGTTTGTTGTTGCTGATGCACGTGTACGTGTTATTTTTCTTAATCGTAATGCCGTCTGTTTCGTGCATTCGAAGGTGTTTAGCGATGTTCTCTTTAATCAAGTTCAGGTCAAATCTCGCTGAATTAAAACCTAACACTGGAACTTGACGACAATAAAAGTCGAATCTGTCTCTTATATTGGTGAGAGCATTGATCATAGCGATGTCTATTTTTGTTGGTGCGTCTTTTGTCCAATGCTCGATCTGTTCTTGAATTTTGTCAAAGACAAATCTCCATTTCTTTCGGGCAAGGGACTAACATGAATCAGCGATGTTTTTCTTGTATTCCACGATTCTTTCAATTAAAATGTCGGGATCGCGCTTCATGAAGCATTCCGGAGCTGAATATTTCTCTTAATTTGAACACACACTGACTGAAATAAGAATGTGTCGCGTCTTCGATTGTAATTTGGCTCCGTTTGCCGCATTTTTTAGTTTGATTCAGTATGGCTTCAAAGTCAAAAACTATAAACCAAGGAAACACTCTGTCCTCTAATGGCACCACACATCCAAATTCCTCTAACTGTTCGTATATTGTTTCTCTCATTCTGTGAAAACTTCCAGGGTATCTGTAAACTGTTTTGTTTTGACACGTTTTTTCATGACGCGTGCAATTCCATGAGGTGGGGAAAATTTTTCTCACATAATGCACACTGATATTTTTTGGCATACACTTTCATGTAAGTTATATAGGACACATGATTCTGGTATATATTCAAATTCATAGTGTCATATCGAGATAAACTACGATGGTTTGGTACAGCATTTCCGTCCTCGTGTAAAAAGAGCATGTTAACGTTCACCTGAAACCATCAAATTCTTTCGGGGTAGTGTAATCTGACAGGTTAAGTATTTCCCGAATGTAAGCAGACCACTTCTCGTAGTAGTATTTGGCGGACGTATCAATGGTGTCTCGCTCCACGATGAATGGCCAGGCAACGGAAAAAGCATAGCTGGTCTTTGTATGGGACGCCGTTCTTATTTTTTTATTAAGGCACACAGATTTCTGTTATCAACGGTGTACTTGGGTAAATCGATACTTAAATAGAGAAAAAAACACATAAATCTTATAGCTAACAAACAGTTGTCACAAATAAATGAAAATAAATTTTAAAAAAGACGAAGAAAACAAAGCCTATGAATATAACATTCTCCTCAATCAAATATGAATATAGAATTTGCCTTTAGTGATTAAAAAATTTATAAGACTTTTTATAATATTCTAGTAAAAATTACAACTACTTCAGAAAACTGTAAAATAGTATTTGACAACGAGCACACGGCGGGTGTGACCGGTCGGCAGGGGGTGCTCACTCCACCATGGCACCTGATCCCACCTCTGATGTTCCGGAGGTCCGTGTTTGCTCTGCTCTTATTTTGTATATTGTTTAATGGACCTTGAGATTGAATGATATTCGTTATTTCCATATCCTCCATTTATGTATTTTTAAAAAGTATTTCACTTACCCTTTTGGCTTTTTTGGTTTCATTTTTCTTACGTGGTTGATGGATTTTACTTTTAGTTTAAATTCGACATATGGATTTGTTTAGAGTTAATCAGGAATTTTATGGTTGATGTTTGAAATAAGCTGTTATAATATGATTTATGACAGGTGAGAACTTGTAGCAATGACATGAGTGTTATTTATATCATAAAATTTAAAAGTAAGTATTTTTACGACAGACTGATATGACAGAGCGATATAAGTCTGACAGAGGTCCGTTAATACCCTAACCGACAGTCAATCATAATTTAATTAAAACCGCAATAACAGTAATCTCATTATCAGATCTAAAGGAAATGAGATTAAACCTTTCAATATGATAATTATAATTGATGGATTGTAATCCTTTAATAGGAATTCAATGGATTTGTAAAATGACATAAAATCTTGTTACAATTTTCTCACTGAAAAGTGTTTGGATACGTGGATTATTGACAGTTTCATACATTTCGTCTTAAGGGAAATAAATCCTTGAATTTTCTGACTTTATTTAACTATAAAAATATATAAACACAATATTTAAAAAAGTAAATTTTTACCTTAATCCAAAGAACAAATTTGAAATACTTCTTTCAAACGTTTGTATTTCTATTTTATATCCTTCACACATACTTAATTATTTTAATATGTGTTTCGTTTTATTAATTGTACTTCTTTTGTTAGTATTCGTTTTCAAAAACAAGGCGCTTTAACTTTAGTCAATTATTTAATTCGTATATCTAAAGAAGGAATCGGTTAACATCATTTTAATTTCACCGTCTTCATAATCATGTTTAAATAATATAGGATCCTCCCTTCTTATCTCATGTATTGATAGTTCAGTCATTTCAGCTCAGTAATTGAACTGAACTTGATCCGATTAACAATGTATGGGTTGAAACACACGACCTCTGGTTTTTTTTTTCTTCACGCCTATAGAAAATTTACATATGGATCCACCACTTTTATCTAACAGATAGATCCGCCATCTTGGTTTAACACCCCTAGAAAACCGACAAATCTTAGATCCGTCACTTTCTTCTAACCGTTGAGCCGCCATATTGGATCTACCCCAGGCTAGAGCCGCCATATTGGATCTAGCCTTAATCTCTTAATCCGATTAGTAAATTATGGGCTGAAATGCACATCCCAAAATTTATGGGTCCAAATGCGACGTACTTATACTATTTTTGTGTTATTATTTTTTTTTTAGTTAAATAAAATTAGATTGTTATCGTGCATAATAATGAACCATGTAAAATGTGTTTACACAGGCAAAGAAAAGTTAGACAATTTCAAAAGGCGCAAGACTGGAGGAGGCCCTGAACACCCACTTACTGCTGGAGAAGAGACATTTATTTTTGAGGTTATCTGAGAGTGAACCAAGTGTCCACGGTTTGGATGGAGGAGTTGATTCAGATGGTAAAAATAGTATTAATTTGTTTGACAGCTCTCTCTCTTCCTATGATTTTGTGCTTTGATGTGATTTTAATATTATATATTTTAATACAGCCCCTACATTCCAAGTCGCAGAAGTGAATGAATGCCAGTTGCAATCTTTACCACAAAAATTCTCGAAATTGATCGAATAAATGTTTGTAATTTTTAAAATGTCATTGCGACATTTTAGATAGGTACGAGTGTATGCAACTCATTGATTTTCCCTTGAAGTTTGATCCCATCTTTATTATCACTTTATAGTCATGTCAACTATGGACACTGATGTCGTAGACCTTTTGTTCCATGATATTGCGCCGTAAATTGCACCTTTTTTGCATTAAAGGATCTGTAGTGTTATGGTCAAAGACAAATATGTAAAACCATAACGCTACAGACCTGCAGCTACGTCTAGTGGTATCATCACTGCATTGGGTGTAAAGAGCAGTTTGATATTGAAGTGCGAAGATATGTGAACTCTCAATTTCTTGGGATATAGATGTACTTGACGTTTACAACACGTCATGTTTTGAGATTTGATTCGGAGACCAGGTCTTCCAACAATCTATTGGAATCTCCATGGGAATCATTTGAAAACGTATAAACGTCAGACAGATAGCTACACTATTATCGACACATTCGATGAACTTAGCAGTAGATTCTTATAACATAGTTAACAGCTCCCGATAGTGGCATCGGAGAAGAGAGCTCTCACTGTTTTGGCTCCATTGTTACCTATCTTAAATGAAATTGTCACTGCTAAAATTGATCAAGTATACTCCGAACACAACTTTTAGATTAACAAAATGCAAACATGACTGAGGATAGCAGAGTACGCTCATATATTATCATCCTGATGTTTTTGCCCTAACATAAACATTATTATTTCTCCCCAATTTCGTGTTGAAGACTATGTACAACATCCCCGCCCCATTCCCACAAAGAAATTCCCTTATGTTTTTTTAAATCAGTTTAAGGCTGATTTATCATTGAACTTCTGTAACTTTGCCAAAGTCCTTCCAAAGATCATGCAGCACTTGAATGGTGGAAAAAAGATTTCAACCTTGGAGAGTAAAGATGACCTCATTTCACCCTCCTTTCATCACAATTTGAGTCTGTCAGCAAGGTTAAAAAATTAAAATTTGTGGATGTGCTGCCCAGGATGCAGATTACTAGCTCATATTTCCAGTTCTCTATTGGACGTGTCCAAGATTATTTCCGCAATCCAAAATACTGGGAAAAAAGCCACAAATCCTACGAAAAAGAAAGAACTCTTAGAAACATTTTCCCTGAGAAACTGACACTTTTCAGCACTGGCAGAAAAAAGAAGACAGTTTGCAAAATAGCATTCTATGCCAATGTACTCTTTTAAACAAGTCTTAACTCCATTCCTCAGCAACAGAGGACCAAATCATGTACTGCAATTTCAAAAAGTAAGGAACAACCCCTTTAATTAATGTTTAAAAGCTTTTCCTAAATGTAATAGAAAAATCATGAATATTTACATACCTTTGGACTCGCTTTTAACAAGCTGCAAAACATATTTAGTAGATGTTTTAAAAGATTTTACCATAACCTCCTTTAGAACATTCAAAAAAGTTTTTTTGTAATATGGAGAATAGAAATTGTTCATATTTTTTAAAAAAAAGTTTCCTCTGAAATCTTTCGAAAAACCTCTTTACAACATAAATAAAATGTTTGAAAAATGTTTTGTGCTACATTGACTGCCGTGTGAGTTTTCTAAGGATTCTTTCATGTAAAACAATTATGACTGCATGCAAAAACACGTGAGTAAGGAATAGATGCAGTAGATTCGCATTCATGTTAAAGATGAAACAAAGAGAACCCCAAGTTATAAAAATCTTTGCCTTTCTGATTTTAGGAAAAGTTAGGAATTATCATAAGAGCAAAAAGAATTCGCAGTAGTGTTAAGGCTTCCAGAAGCTTTAAACGCACTCAAAATATAACACTCTTTCTTTTGACTATATATTAACTTATTTTTTTTAGATATCACATGACCTCGATGATCACTTGACGGCCTTATTTGCTTTTTGGAAAAGTTTCATATAAATCGCTACGGCGCAGGTAAGTTAAAAATTATTAATTTGTTTTACCTGCTACTAATCTTGTCGCCTCCTTGTGAATCCCAAATGAACTTTGGAAAAATTGAACTATTTCTCTGGAAAAAATATTACACAAAACGTCAACTTAACGTCAAATTTACGGGTATTTTCCACTCATTATCGTCATCTGTTTTAAAACAAAGCCATCATACATATTTCCAAACACGATTCGGTTAGAGGGAAAACTCATCTAACAATTTACTACAAAAAATCCCAAATAAATCCTCAAAAATAACATGCGATAGGCACTTTTATACACATATTATGAATGCTACTTCTATCCCGAGGTATAAACAAGAGGCCCATGAACCTTAAAGGGCAACTGAGCATATGGATAAATGGTGTGCAATTTATTCATGGGCGGATATATTTTGTCTGAGATTGGCGTACACCGCAATGCGGTATTCATAGGACAGCGAATTTGCAAATCAAGTAAACCGGCGTCAAGCAAGATAAAAGTGGTGGAGACGTAACCATTGCCGAAGAAGGGCTGCAAGTTTAGGCCTATGCTCGGCACTTACGGCCTTTGAGCAGGGAGGGATCTTTATCGTGCCACACCTGCTGCGACATGGAGCCTCGGTTTATACGGTCTCATCCGAAGGACCGCCCCATTTAGTCGCCTTTTACGACAAGCAAGGGGTTACTGAGGACCTATTCTAACCCAGATCCCCACGGGGTTCCATTTTGGAAGAAGCAGCTATTTTAGTCATAAATATGCACCAAGATCATTGGCAAAATACCCAGGAGCAAAGGAAAAGATTTTAAAAGAACTCGTGCATTTTTACTATAAAAAACATTAGAACGCCGCCCTAATATAATAAGCCCTGACCCAGGGCCCATGAAACTCACAAATCTCATATCTATGAACATTTTTCATTGGTTTAATAACCAGTTGCATAAAAGAATATATTTAAAGATTTTTTTGCATTTTCACTATACAATCCATAGAGCCCCACCCTCACACCCGAACCCCCAACCCTGGGTCCATGAAATTCACAAATTTTGAAGAGACCGCCTTATTCAGCAAAGCTATGTACTTAGTCAGTTTATTTCACACTCAAGTGGTATGCATTTTCACTATATAATCTATATAGCCCCGCCCTAACACTAGAACCCCTGACCTGGGCCATGAAAATCACAGTTTGGAAGAGGCAGTCATTATCAACTTTGCTATGCATTTGGTTAGTTTATTAAATACCCAGAAAAAGAGAAGAAGAATTTCGAAGAAATGATGCATTTTCACTATATAATCTATTTAGCCCTACCCCAGCACTAGAACCCCTGACCCTTGGGCCATGTATTTCACAACTTCTGTAGAGTACTTCGTACTAATTACAATCATACCAACAGTTGGACTGCTTGATGTGCAGGAGTAAAGAAGAAGATTTCTAAATATTGCACCAATTTTAGTGGTTTTAGCCTCATCTCCCAGGCTCCTGGAGGACAGGGACAATGAAATTCACAATTTTCAATGGTTTCAGAGAAGCTGAAAATGCTCAAATGTTAACGCACATTAACATTAACCGCTGGCCATTCGTCACCTCCCGTCTTCCACCTGTCTGGGTTCCGGCGTCAGTGTTGCAGATGGTCTCAGAGTTTCATAATTACAATTATGCGATATAAATAATTTACTAAAATAATCGTCATTCCGTTTTTTGATACATTTTTAATTACAAAAAAATATCGATATTTTTGTGCACGACGTCCGTACACGAAATCCACTAGCGCTGAGAGGTCGCAAAGGACAAATGGATTGGTGAAGACGTATGCCTCTAGAATTTGGAGGCGACGTCAATGAAATAAACTTAACTTGTCAATTTGGAACATAAGACTTATTTTGATTTTTATCACATCACAGTCTAAAATCACTTTAAAAAATTAAGTTTTAAACTGAAAACTCAGATTATCATGTTTAATCTGAATATGCGTTTCTTTTTTGTTGAGTATAGTAATTTTACGTAAAATAGTCATTGCCAAGTTCCTCCAGTTGAAAGCATTTACCTCCTTCGATAGTAATGTACTCAGTCTGACAATTCCCAGAAAGAAGAAGTCTTTACGTTTTACCATGTCACATGTTAATGGCAATACTTCTGGTTCATTATATACTTCCTCTCAGTCTTTGTTTGTCTGGCATGACTACTTATTTTGTCTGTTCAGTTTCATGCAATGTTATAAAAATTTTGGCATTTTTTCTCCCAATTCATCCCTATTTCTTATTGCCCCTTACTCTTGGTTTAATACTTTGTACAAAATCTGACCCAATGGTTGTAGAGAAGTAGTCCAAAACGTGAAAGGTTTACAGACGAACGGACAGGCAGACGGCGAAATGAGATGTGCTGATTTGAAGGAGATGGGGACAACACTATGATCTGTAGACTTGGACGTGAGTTTGGTGTAAATATGTTGAAGCGTTTAGATAAGAACCATGTCCTCAAGAATATAATCAAACATTTGCATTATTTGTATAATGATAATATTGTTAAGAGGAGCAGGATTTTTGTTACCCACTTACATAAGTGTTTGAGGTATATTTTTACCAAGAATTAGGGAAACAAAAGAGGTCCTGAAGACAATTTGAGAGAATTAATATCACACCAGTCTGGGGATCACACCATTTGTAAGCCTAAGTTCTGTGGATTCTTCGTGTCCCACAAGTTATTATTTGAAGTCAAATAGGGACTGTGAAATAAATAAGTCTTATTTCATTTGAGATATTTTCTTTAGCTTGGTCGTGGGGTTCCAGTGATAGTCCAAGTGACACGAAGAGAATTTTAAAGTATTTAGTAAGTGCAGATGTTCAAGCAAAGGCAAGGATTCAGTCAAGTAATGGCTTTCTGTTCTCCAATGCCAGTTATAATAATATTCCCTACATCTCTCTGAATCTGTGTTCCTAAAAAAATAAGTTGGTGCTTTATATGATTTTACAAATAAATGGGCATAACAATAATGGTATAGGATTACTAATTACTTACTGATGTTCATGTAATAACCTCTAGGGGGTTTTCAGTAGAAAACACAGTAGGGTTTACCGATGAATTATATATTGTGTATAATTGCTGTAGTTGATAGGAAATGTATAGAAACATAAAATTACAGTGATTTTCAATAAAATGGTCCACAGAAAGTCAATAACATGATCAAAGGGAAAATGTGGCTCTTTGAAAATAGCACCTACAGAAGGCTCTTCAAGAGATTTTAACTCAAAACCTATATAGACCGTACTCTTTTTATAATGATTGCCTTGTCGATAAAAGAATTCAAGGACCAACAAGATACCACATTTACAAAGTAAGGGCAGTAACTTCAGACTTTAAAAAAAAGACTTTATCTTTCAGATATATGTTTTGGAATTTTATTCAGGTGAAAAAATTATTGTTCCAGATGTCTCATGCACTGCTTATCATACTTCAATCATTGACCTGTATGATAAATCATTATAAGGACACCGACTTCTCGCCATTTTCAAAGGCATCGTTATACAAAATATTTCATCGACAATATTAAACCACGACTGCCAGGATCCCATGACGAACTGGAAAAGGAGAACAGTGCAGTGTTTTTAACCTTTCCATCAAAGACTTGCAGCTATGCACAGCTAACACTATCAGCCGTCAATAAAGCATCAATCAAATCAAACAAAACTATTGTCAGCCACCCAACTAAGAAAGGCCACGGCAACCTCTGTAAGTTACTTATAAGAAGTCAGATTGATGGATAGAAAGAAAAATAGGTAGTAAGATAAATGAATAAATATGCATACCTTCTCCTTACAGGTTAGATCTAAGTATCCACTTGCGAGGGATATGCTCGCCAACCAAATGAACCACAGACCAAAGACCCAATACCAAGGACGCATATAACTTGTTGATGCAGAAAAAAAGCTGAGGCAGTCAAAATCACTGAAGTTATCGAAAACGTCATGCGAAATGTGAATCCGGAGGTGATTTTTTTTTTAAATTCTGTATGTACATTATTTATATTCACAGATAAGCTTCACAATTTTGATAAAATTGCATTTAGGTACAGGTATGGTTTGTTATTTATGATGCATTTTTATTTCATAAGGTCAGGGAAATGGAGGATTTCGGGTGTGAGGGGCCCATCATAGAAGTTGAAAATACACTTGCTCTGGTATGGTTTTAAATACCCATGTTTCATTCTTATCAAGACATACAATTATTACAATAAATATATTTTTAAAACAAGAGGCCCAGTGGCCCACAGCGCTCACCTGAGCACATCTGGCTTGAATTTACCCCCCCCCCCCCCCCTTTCCAGGCCTTCATCATTTGAACAAACTAAAGTCCACACTACCTAAGGATGATTCCATATAAATATCAGTAATCATAGCTTTGAAGTACTTAAAAAGAAGATTTTAAAAGGTTTCCCTATATATCCCTTTGTAAAACTTGGGACAGCCATTTCCGCCCCAACCTAGCCCCGGGGGTCATGATTTGAACAAACTTGAATCTACACTACCTGAGGATGATTCCACATGAGTTTCATCTTTCCTGGCCCAGTGGTTCTTGAGAAGGATTTTTAGAGATATTTCCTATATATTCCTATGTAAAATTTGGCTCGGCCATTTTGGCCCCACCCTTGCCTCGGGGGTCATGATTTGAACAAACTTGAATCTACACTACCTGAGGATGATTCCACATGAGTTTCATCTTTCCTAGCCCAGTGGTTCTTGAGAAGAAGATTTTTAAAGATTTTTCCTTTATATCCTAATGTAAAACTTAGCTCGGCCATTTTGGCCCCACCCTTGCCCCAGGGGTCATGATTTGAAGAAAATTGAATCTACACTACCTGAGGATGATTCCACATGAGTTTCAACTTCCCTGGCCCAGTGGTTCTTGAGAAGAAGATTTTTAAAGATTTTTCCTATATATTCCTATGTAAAACTTGGGTCAACTTTTGGCCCCACCCTTTCCCCAGGGGTCATGATTTGAAGAAAATTGAATCTACACTACCTGAGGATGATTCCACTTGAGTTTCATCTTTCCTGGCCCAGCGGTTCTGGAGAAGAAGATTTTTTAAAAATGCCATTAATTTTTAACAAATTCATGATTATCTCCCCTTGGAAAAGGGCGTGGCCCTTCATTTGAACAAACTTGAATCCCCTTCACCCAAGGATACGTTGTGCCAGGTTTGGTTGAAATCGGCCCAGTGGTTCTTGAGAAGAAGATGAAAATGTGAAACGACGACAGACAACGGACAGATTGTGATCAGAAAAGCTCACTTGAGCCTTTGGCTCAGGTGAGCTAAAAAAATTACTTGTTATAGCCTGAGGGATGCCCAGATCACATGAGATGGCTATTCTAAAAGGAGGAGGCAAAGACTAGAATTGCAAGCATCAGAGACTTGATTGATGGTGAGAAGCAGTGTTTTACAAATACAAGTTTTTAAGTACTCAAACAAAAACATCTATTGATAAATGGTAATTTGTTTTCAATGTAAATTCTTTTATAGACCAAAACACACCAATCAAGAACAAACATGTTATCGAGAGGCTGGAAGAAACTGAAGGGGTGAGGAGGATAGTGGATAGAATCAGGGAGGTTAACCCGGATTCCAATCAGAAAAGAATAGCGGACAGGGTTCGCACTGAAAGGAGGTTAACACAAAATTAAGAATATATCTGTACTTTAATTATACTGGTTCTTGAAATTTCTCACTTTATTTCATAGCAAGGATCTCACTTATTTATCTTTTTTTCAGGTAAAGAGAACAGTGTCTGAGGAGCTTTGGAGGATTTCAAAATTCAATGTATTGAAGATTATTAATAAATTTTAATTACTTGATACATTTAATCTTTGGTTGTGTTTATATAAAAAATATTTTCCAAAAATATACCATTAAATGGAAATTTGAGCAAACAAAGAGCCATATAAAATCGACAAATCGAGTAAGGTTTCACTTCTATGTTTTCTTAATATCCTCTGTACAAGTTTACAGAAAGGAATAAATCAAACCCTGGAATATTTAAGTGGAGGATATAGCTTGAAATTTAGTCTATAATTTAGGATGTCTGGTAAGCTACTTCTAGTTGATAGTTAAGCATAAGAAATCAGGACAAATCAGGAGTCAGGACATCTAACAATACTCAAGGACGTTCGATCCTGATTTCCAAAGTCTTAAACTTTTCTTTAAACCAGTTTTATTTTCATCTTGAATCAGTTTTCTTAAAATCAAGCCACGTTTGAATGGATTTATATGCACTTAATTTTAAAATATGGTGCATTATAAAGAGCAAGGGTTTAAATGGTGATTTTTTTTTTCATAATCAAAAATCGAACGTCCATCTTTTGATAGATATGAAATATACAAGATGACAGATTACCAAATAACCAAATAAAAATCATCAAGTTGATATCATAAATATTAAATTCAACCAAATATAATGTATTTTGACTTTGGTGGACTCTCAACACAAATTATTATATCAGAAATACCAAACCATTCCCTACATTTTTCCTGTATTGTTTTTCGGTATAAAATAGTCTCTATTAATGAAGCTCTAAAAAATTAAGAAAAAGTCAAACTTTTTTAGATAGAGAGCATGTGACTTGGGAATATGACATTAAAAGATGAGGGAAGTTTAATAATTGTATATTTAATTGTGTTTCAAATATATATTTCACATAACTGTATGATACACTCCATAGTTAATCATACCCAATCCAGTTGTTTCCAAATCGAAATAAACTGCAATATATTCTTGGGACAATTGTACTGGTTCTCGTGTTGGAAAGAGAATGGGAGGAGGAATTTCTGTAACATCTCGATTCTGCAGCCTAATCATCTTTTGGGAGATGGTTGGTGGTGTCATTTAAATGTGCAGTAAGGCTTCGGAATTTTGATGTTGCCCCGGGGGGTCAAATTGGGGTGGAAAAATGACGTTTTTTATGCAAAAAGCCCCGTCTTCCCTGAACTCCTTCTACATTTTACTCAGCAGCCTAATTATCTTTTGGGAGATGGTTGGTGGTGTCATGTAGATGTGCAGAAAGGTTTTGGAATTTTGATGTTGCCCCGGGGGGTCAAATGGGGGTCGAAAAATGACGTTTTTTATGCTGAAAGCCCCGTCTTCCCTGAACTCCTCCTACGTTTTACTCAGCAGCCTAATCATCTTTTTGGAGATGGTTGGTGGTGTCATTTAGATGTGCAGTAAGGCTTCGGAATTTTGATGTTGCCCTGGGGGTCAAATCAGTAGCCTGATCATCTTTTAGGAGAGTTAAATATTTTGAAAATTAGGTAAAACATCAACATCATAGGGTAAAAAATCATAGCATGCTGGGAAACATCTTGAATTCTTATGAGTATTGTACATGTCAAATGTGAAAGTCATAACTCTTCTCAATCGAAAGTTATAAGCAAATGCAACATTTTGAAAAGTAGGTTAAGCTTCAAGGTCAAGGTCACAGATTCATGATTTATTTAGAAAGGTCTTATCATAGATACGTGCATGTATAATATGAATTCTTTCAAAATGATGAATTTGAAACAATGTAATTTTTTTGCAAGTAGGTCAAACTTCAAGGTCATGGGTAAAAAAAAAATCATGGCATTGTCACAGGAATACTAATTATACATATGTTTAATACAAATGTCTTGTCTCTTCTCATTCAATAGATATGACTGTGATGACGAAGGTTAAATTGACAGACTGACATACAGATGTACATATACTGATTTCAATGTGTATTGGTTAAAATTGGCCCAGTGGTTGTAGACAAGTTAAAAATGTAAAGTTTCCATAAAAACAAATGGACGACAGATGTATGTGATAAAAAAAAACCTGAAAAGCTCAAATGAGCTAAAAACATAGGATTCACATGTATTTTGTAAAGGTTACAGTATTTGAAAAGCTTTTTTCATGCAATTTTTTGAGAAACTGAAAATGTATGACATATGTATCCATTGTTGAAAAAACTGAATATTTCAGAAAACAGTATCATTGAAAATAGTTAATCAAGGTGTTTTGAGTAGCAAAATAAAGTTAGTAAACTTTTATAGCTAATTCAACCACAGAACTTAGTCAATTTTAAGATGCACAACCTTTTCAAATCTTATAATACATGTAATTATTTTTAAAATAATTATGTAATCATTTCTGATTCAAGGGAGAACAAGAAATACAACCAACATGTTCATGTTTTATGTTATTTTTAGTAATTTGTTTGTTTGTTGTGAAAACATCTCTCTCAGGAATTTTTCCCTCATATGGAGACACCGCCACTTAAAAGTAATGAAGACAAGGTGTGTTTGTGAAACACTGATGCCCACGTTTGCCAGCTTATGGCGAAGGTTGAAGTTTCTCAAATGTATGTCAAACTCAAAGGTCAAGGTCAAAGGGTTAAAATTGTTGGTATCGAAAGAAAGTCTTGTCACAAGGAATACACATGTGAAATATAAAGAAATCCCTAGTCCTTCCTGTTCAAAAGTTAATTACCTAGGTTTATTTCTTTTTTTAAGTGGGTCTAACTCTAGGGCCAAGGTCAAACATATTTATACCTGTTCAAAGTTTACAATGAATACACATGTTAAGCATGGAAACCCTAGCACCCACTGATAAAAAATTTAAGCCAAATTACTGATCAAATTTCTGCAGACAAACAGTCAGACATTATTTATAAACACAAGATGTATATATATAGTCAAATGGAAAAAAAATTCTATTTTGGAGTCACAAGATCAATTGCAATTTCACAAACAGGGAGTGGCTAGGGAGATTGGACCCCCCCCCCC
>PRKT01000928.1:96896-140705 GCA_003671525.1 Saccostrea glomerata | reverse complement strand
CCCCCCCCCCCGGAGTTTGCTTTCTTATTTAAATAAGACTATATACTGAAGCAAATAAAAAATTACTTTGGACATCATCCCCCTTGGAAAACATTGACCCCACGAACCCACTATCATTGTTTTTATTTTGTTTTCAGTATTTTGTCTTTACTTGTGAGAAAATTCTGGGCTGACATTTTTTGACTGAGGTGTGAACCCCCCTCCCCCCTCCTGAAAAAAATCTGGATCTGCACCTGTAACTGAATGTCACATCGACAACGGGAGATAACTTCACAATGTGAAAATCCGACTATACTGTGGCATGCGATGATCTTTGAACTTTAACCTAATCTAAATTTTGCATTTCGGTTCATTTTACCCCAATTTATACTTAAACTTGCACTTACCGACTGTCATAGGTCCTGTGAACTTCATGAAATATAATCCAATTATAACACAAAATGATTTTTTCAATACACATCACACTGCAGCATGTGCATGCTATCCTGTTTGACAAACCTTGGCTAAATGCAGATGAAGCACGAATCGGCCGAGATGTGCCGAGTGGTGCTAAATCTAAAAATATGATAATGGGTGACGCAACCCAATGTAAAGTAGAAATTTTCCAAAAGGTGTTTACATGTAAACATGTATACCGTAAATCTGGAAATTTTTACGTTGATTTTATTTTGCGAATTTGGGTCAAAATGC
This sequence comes from Saccostrea glomerata, assembly GCA_003671525.1. Taxonomy (NCBI): domain Eukaryota; kingdom Metazoa; phylum Mollusca; class Bivalvia; order Ostreida; family Ostreidae; genus Saccostrea; species Saccostrea glomerata. Next base: position 140,015 of record PRKT01000928.1, on the reverse strand, counting down.
TGTTGATTATATTTTTTACGTTTCAAAATTTTGGGAATGACCACTACTTTGTTTACATTTTCTTATTGTTGAATAAGATAATTATTTTTGCGAATGGAATGAATTTGCAAATTTGCTAAAAATTTATCTACAGCAAAAATTTCCAGATTTACGGTAGTTCAAGAACAAATTTTGAAATTAATTCATAACAAATTGACTGCCGTCACGAAAAAAAGGGCCCTTATCTTTTGACGTCACAATGCTCAGAAAACGACGTCAAAGTCGCGGTATTGTAAACACGGAAGTAATTTTTATCGACTGCGTTTCGTGAACTAGAAATAATATTAGATTTCGAAGTGTAACAAAGGTTTGAAATTTGATGCAGATATTTTGTAATAGGTATATGATATCATTACTATTTAGTACGTGGTTTATTCATTAAGCGAAGTGTAACAAAGGTTTGAAATTTGATGCAGACATTTTGTAATAGGTATATGATATCATTACTACTTAGTACGTGGTTTATTCATTAATCTGTTTAAGTATTTAACTTCATGGTGATATACGCGACATTTGACATATGTATGCACATTGCAAGGAACAGCGAAAAACGAAGTCTATGCATGACTAAATTAAAGATGTGCTGCATATTTGTTTTTTGAGCAATTCACAAATGTTTAAATTTGAATTCATGTTAAAAAGTCTAAATATTAAAAGGTTTATTTCATACACATGTATATATATATATTTTTTTTTTTTTGAGAGAGAGAGAGAGAAAAATGAACGAGTGAGAGATCTATGCACATATAAGTTTTACCGTTTTTATTAGCGTTACTTTCTTTCCTGAAAAATATACATGTAAACCATAATTTAAACTGCATTTAGCCATTTTAATTTTAAGCCATAGTTAATCATACTGATGTAAACCGATAGCCAGTCTACGGTGAACTATCGATTTTAAAATGTGTGTGAAAAGGGAGGGTTAAGGAGATAAGCTAAAAAAATCTCCGAATAAAAAGACAACTGGTTAAAGTTCAAACTGCGAGTGAGTAATGTTGCATCCCTATTCCTATAAAACGAGATTATCAAAGAGTACATTTATAGATGATAACAAATGAAGAATTAAAAAAATGAGTAAAATGCTTGTAGAAATACCTGTAGTAAACTGAGGAAATTATTAATGATTTTTAAAAGAATCGTATCGTACAGCTTAATTTTAAAACGGTTTTAAATATATACCTGTACAAATAAATCTCTCTTGTTCAATTAGAATTTCTTGTTTCCAGAGCATACAAAACTGCAGACGCTTGTGTTGCCCCCTACCGGAGCTCTTGCGAGTCTGACCCAATTTTCCAAGAGATGGTTGCAGGGTTTTCTGAGATAGGTGGTTTCTGTGTTGGTAAATATTTCACTATAAATCTTTTGAGATAAATCTTTTCGCTAGCCTGTATTTAAAAAAAATGACATTCCATTTATCAATCTGTTTACAAGTAAAATGTTAAATACTTTAAGTTTTTAAAGCCCATTCGTTGGGATTATTTTTGATCAACCCAAATATTTTTTAAATATTTCATTTTAATTGGTTTAATAATTTGTGATTTTTTTTTTTGGATAAAGCAACGTTCAATTTCTTTTGCTTCATTTTTTGGAGGGGTCTCAAGGGAGTTGTATAATAACTAAACAGTTCAAAGGTATAAAATCATGGGCTTGCCTGTCAATTTATTTCGTAATTTATCGACGTTTGATTCTGTAGAACACTTTCCTTTTCCTAAAAATGTGTATTATTTAAAGTAAGAATCCCTTATGCATCTCTATCTCCACCAAAAATTTAAACAAAAATAACAATTAATTAATAAAATAACATGCTTGTAAGATTTTCATAGTTTAGAAAATATTTCTAGCTCACCCAAGGCACTCAGGTGATTTACTGCTGAGGTTTTGTCGTCCTTTGATCGTCGTGCGTTAACGTTTGAACAGCTTCTGTGGAACCGCTGAAACGATTTCATCAATTTTGACAGATAACATATTTGGATGAAATGGAAACACAGTCTGTGGATTTTATAATCCCTTAACCCTTAGCTGGTTCTAAAACCACAAAAAATTATAACATATTTTTTAAATAACTTCTTGACATGATTGTTATACTGTAGTATGTAGTCCTCCATCAAATTTGTGAAATTCATGGTTTGTTTTTGGGTTGGGTTTCTTATTTGTTATACCGTAGTTAAAATGAATAAATATTTCAAAATTCATCTTTACCACTGTACATTGAGCGAACAAATTATGAGCAAGAATGACTTTTCCGAAATAGTGAAGTCATGGACCCATGGGTCTGAAGTTAGGGTTGGGCACTAATGAGTGTTTGCTCGTTTTAAATAACGGTTGATAATTTAACAAATAAAGATTTTCTTTAAAATTTATAGGAGTTAAAATACTTTCTAAAGTAGAACAACTGACCGTTAAGTTGGTCAATTTTATGATATGGAGAAAAGTTCATTTATTTTATTTTTACAATAAAGAACTTTTAACTATTATTTTCTAATAAACAATGATCTTTTCATAAAGTTATATAAAATACTGTAAGGCAGATTGTCATAATTTTTGCGCATTGTGTAATCAAAATAAGGCTGCCAATAGCATTCTAAAACAACTTTCAAAAGAGAGATAAACTCATTGTAACAATTTAAAGGAGTATAATCATATATAAATATATTTCCTACGACGATTTTTCTTAACTGGGGCAGTTAAAACATCTAGCTCCCTAAATATGTCAACAGGCGTGATATAGACATAAATTAATGTAAAGGTCGCTGAAGGTACACAAGGTTTAATATAGGAAGGTATAAGTCACCGAGAACTCCATGTTTCTTTTAGATCTGTCACACAAAAAATAAACCTTTAAAAAATTAAAGAATGCATTTAAATGTATATGGACCTTTCTATGTGTCAGCAAGTCTTATTTCTGTGTTTTAAGTTCATAAGACAAATGTGTCCAGAAGTTATTAACAAGTTATAAACAATACGATTTAGGTCATTTTAAAGGATATGTTTATGAACTGTCTCCCGCATATAAATTGGCTTTCTACGGAGGCACCACTGCTCCAATCGCATGTTCATACAAAATCAAAACATTTTAAGTTTTAATTCCTGTAGAGATCTAAGTCTTTTGTAGTGATATCTCTTCCGTGCATTGATAATTGGACAGGATCATTTTATATTCAGGAGGTCTTATAAATATTTTCTTCATCGAGATTGTAATTATCATTAATTTACATTAGTTAATGATGTAAATCCAAATCTATTTCTTTGTTACTTTGTCTTATCATTAACCTGGCTATATATACAGTGTTATGATACTCGACAAACTTATACTTTGTATACTGTAGTATATAAAAAAGAAACGAAAATGTTATCATTGAATATACACTGTAGATATAATTGCAAATTATGCAATGGAATCGTGATTTTACGCCGTTCATTACCAAACGTTCTGACAATTAACATGTTTCCTTGAACTTTTACATTTGATATATTCTGAACATTAGAAATGATGAAAATCATGTATATGTTTAGATACAAAGACAATAAAAATGTTTAGATTAATTATAATAATAGAGGATTGTCCATTGTATTATCTAAAAGTTAAATCTATAGGTACAGAGTTTGCATTCACAATAAAAACGTTACAATGAACAATAATCACATCTACCAAGTTAAATTATAGTAAGTACTCTTATATAGATTGAAGAAATGGCAATGTATTTTTTTATTCATTAATAAGGCATCAGAACATAATAAATATCATATAATGTGAGACTTTATGATTGAAAACAGTAAGAAAATTGCCGGCCACCTCACAGCAACTGTACATGTGTGTACACCTAAATATATGCATACATATGTGTCCTAAGGGGATGTTCCTACTAACACGAATCAACTGCATTAATTTATTGTTTCTCTTTTCTTTACTTATTTAATGAAGTTCTTACCTGAAAGTGTGAGGGTTATGAAAGATACTTCTAGCAAATACTTTGAACTCATGATGTTATTCTTAACACACGTAAAAAACTATGGCTGACTGAGGTCGACTGTCTCCAATGATATTCGTTTTGCCGTTTGACTGGGGCTTCTGTAAGGGAAACCTTAAACAAAAGTAGAACGAATTAATATGCAAATATTTTTCAAATATTATGTTTTTGAAATTGATATTCACTTGTATTACTGAGTATTATTAAGAGAATGTTATGCATATTGTTCCGTCTATAATTTTGGATCTAAGAACTTCTCGGATAAAACTTGAACAATTTCATACAATAATTTTTTTTTAATGCAACATGCCTTTGCCATGGAAACAGAAGGAATAAACTGTTTGAAAAAATTATATTTAATACCTTGTAGTAATCATTTTGTCTGAAAAAAGTATGCTTAAAAGATATGTATTGTCCTCTTCTTCTGGTCAAACAAAAAAAGGAAAAAAGGAAAAAAGATGACAAAGCACTGTCTACTGTCAGTAACACTGATATTGAGAAGTGTGTGTTTGGTAGTTTGCACCAAGGATCTGAAACATTCTCAGAAAGAAGTAGAGAGAGGCAATGTGTTTCAAATGCTGTAGTTAGTATTTTGTACAAGTACGTTGATGAAAGGGAAATTAAAGAATGGAGTTCAGAGGATATAGATTTTATTTTACGATGTTGGGATGAGGTGTATCAGTGTGTTCGTCAGTATTGTACCCATACATATTTACAGCCAAATGATTTACCAAGTTACTTCTGTTTTGAGAAAAAATTGTTGCGATGCTCAGTGGGTTCAACATTCTCTGGCAATCTTTGTGAATCTTTGTGCAAAATGGTCCTTTCCTGTCACTGGAGTCTGCTATGGCTTCATATTTTTATGGAATAACAGAAGCAGGTATATTTATATGCAGAGGCGCTGCTGTGTCTATTCTGTATTCTGATCCTTACTTTCATGTGTTTGATCCACATGCAAGAGATTCTTCTGGAAAACCAAATTCTGATGGAAATGCAGTTATATTTACTGTAAATACATTCTCACGTGTAAATAAATTGATCAGACAAATATTTGATTGTCAAGAAAATGTCCAGTTTGACTTGTGTCAGATAAATAGTTTTATTGTGCAAGATCGTGCACACTTTGCAAGACAAAAAAAATGTTGTTTGTCTGTCAAAAGTCAAGAAAAATTTGTTTGATCTATGTGGCATTTGTGGTAATTCAGACTTTGAACAAATGCAACATCCTATTGAACATGCTATTGAGCATAATAAGACTGAGGTTGCACTAATTGCAAAGTTTCATAAAAGCATTTTATCTGGTCCAGATTATGAGTGTAGGTGTTGCACCCAAACTTGGTTCAAAGAAAGTATCCTAAAAGCATCCAATATTTCTGCATCAATGCTTCAAAATTGTCTGATTAAAAATGACGATTTGGTATGTTGAACTTGTTATCAACATCTTAAAGAAAACCGAATTCCGCCATGTTCCATAATGAATTCTCTTGGTTTTCCACCAAAACCCCCAGAACTTGAATTATCATCTTTAGAACAACGCTTAATTGCACCAAGGATACCATTCATGCAGTTGCGAGAGAAGCCCAGGGGTGGACAATTGAGCATAAGTTGAAATGTTGTAAATGTCCTTGCAGATGTGATGTCAACAGTGAACAAGTTACCAAGAATGTTGAAGAGTATGAAACAATTGCACTGAAATTCAAACGCAGTTTGAATTATAAACATTCCATTGCTTTTGAAAGAATTCGACCTAATAAAGTTTTGAATGCAGCAAAATGGCTTGTTAATAATAGTGAATTGTTCAAAAAAGAGGTCATTGAAATAAATGATAGCTGGTTTATTGATTATTCAACTGACGAAATTGAAATTTCTTGCAACAATGAAAATGTCAATGAGGAAAATGATACAGTGAATTCTGAATCAGATGTTGTAGAAAAATGGACAGAAGAAAATATTGATTTGACTTTCGTGAATTTAATGAGGTTCTGAATGTGGCACTCGGAGAACACAACAGTCAAATAAGTATGTTTAAAGACATAAATTCTTAATTCCTGGCTTTTCCAACAATATACTGCGGCCAGGCAAGACCTGATAACAAAGACAGAAAAATTCCTTTGCATTATAGTACACTATGTAAATGGGAACTAAGGAATGTAGATAGGAGATGTGCCACCTGTGTTCCAAATCTCTTCCTCAAAATGAAAAAAGTTGCAGATTAAGCAAATCCAAGACAAAGTCTCATTAGCTGTCAGAAAGTGCAAATTAAAGGGAAAGAAATTTACATCGCACAGATATTGGATTCATGCACAGCTGATTCAATAGTACGATTGAATGAGGGATACCGTATTCTGCGTAATGTCCGAGGATCTCTACCATATTGGGAGAAGGCCTAGAAAGACGTATTTAGTATGATTAGGCAACTGAATCTTCCTTCTTGGTTTTGCTCTTTTTCAGCAGCTGAGACTAAATGGACTCCTTTGCTTATAACACTTGGGAAGTTAATCAATAAAGTGGAATATACAGAGGAAGATGTCTTAAAAATGTCATGGGAAGAAAAATGCAAACTTATCAAATCTGACCCCGTTACATGTGCACGCTATTTGAAATTGGCTACAGATTTCAAAGGTTTAACCATGACGTCTTGTGTCATGCAACACATCCTGTTGGAGAAATTGTGGGTTTCTTTTATAGAATAGAGTTTCAACAGAGGGGTTCACCTCTGTTCATATGCTTCTTTGGATCAAAAATGCACCAACCACAGAGGTAAATACAATTGAAGAAATTTCAGAATTTGTTGACAAATATTTGACGTGCATAAAAGACCAAGTTGAGTCGTTTCTCATAAATTATCAAACTCACTGGCATGCTAGAACCTGCATGAAAAGAAATAAACATATTTGTCGATTTAATTTTCCAATTCTTCCAATGCCATACACAACAGTTTTATGTCCACGTGAAAACAAAGATCAAGTAGCATCAGCTCAGAAAGATTACCAAAGGGTATGTACATTTCTTGATTCCACTGAAAACAAAGATTGTAATTTTACCTTTGACTATTTTTTTAGCAAACTTGACATGAATTAAGAGACATATATACTGGCAGTAAGGTCGTCTATAAGTCAGAAGAAAATTTTCCTAAAGAGAAATCCCAGTGAAAGTAGAGTCAATGCTTATAATGCCATACTGCTTAAAAGTTGGTTAGCTAACATGGACATGCAGTTCATTTTAGATCCTTATGCTTGTGCTGTTTACATAGTTTCTTATGTTTCAAAAGGACAGAGATGAATGTTTATTACATCAAGCCTGTGAAGAAGCAAAGCGTTCGGATTCTGAGATACGTCAGCAGGTAAGGCGAATTGGAAACCAATTTTTGACTCATGTGGAAGTAGGTGCTCAAGAGGCTGCTTACCTTGTATTACAATGCCTCTGCGAAGAACTTCAAGATCATTTATGTTCATTGATATCAATTCCCCTGAAGACAGAGTTGTAATGTTGAAACCAAGACATATTCTAGAAGAAAGGAAAGAGGACAGAACTGATATTGAGTCAAACAATATTGTACAACTTTATCGAAAGAGACCAAAAGATATTGAAAATATGTGCCTTGCAGATTTCATCTCAAAATTTTCTGTAAGATTCAGAACGAAGAAGACAGAAAATGAAGCCCAGATTAGCCATGCTTTGCCAGAAACTGAGTATGTTGAAGATACTTCAGATGAAATTATATGTTCTTTTGAAGATGATGATTTTCAGCATAGCTATGTTTTTAAGAATGGCACAGAAATTGTACGAAGGAAGAAACCATGTGTTTTGCGTTGGGTTCACTTTGATATTGAAACTGATTCTAAGAAATATTACAGAGAACTTCTAATGCTTTTGCTGTGGCCTTCAACTCGACATTTAGATATATCGACGACGTATTGTCAATTAATAATGATAATTTCCATTCCTATGTCGACACGATATATCCTGGTGAGCTTGAGATAAAAAAAAAATACCACAGAGTCCGACACTTCTGCTTCATACTTGGATATTTTACTTGAAAAAGACACTAATGGTAATCTAACAACCAAGCTTTATGATAAACGTGATGACTTTTCTATCGTCAACTTCCCTTACTTATGCAGCAATATACCTTCATCACCTGCATACGGAGTATTTATATCTCAGTTGATTCGATACGCAAGAGCATGCTCTACGTATGAACAATTTTTTAAACGAGGTAAATTATTGACAAGCAAGTTGATGAAACAAAAATATCAACAGTCTCGTTTAAAGTCATCATTTCATAAATTCTATGGTCGATACAATGACCTTGTCAGTAAATACAATTTATCATTGAATGAAATGCTGACTGACGTTTTTCATACCAATTGTCAGTCCATTATTTATACAATGAATTGACCACGGATTTTTTCCGTTATTTCCTGATTATGACAACGAGCACACGGCGGGTGTGACCGGTAGGCAGGGGATGCTCACTCCTTTATGGCACCTGATCCCACCTCTGATGTTTCGGAGGTCCGTGTTTGCTCTGCTCTTATTTTGTATATTTGTTTAATGGACGTTGAGATTGAATTCTGTTCGTTATTTCCATATCCTTCTCTACTTATTGGCGAAATGGGGAGAAGGATTTGATAAAAAATTTTGGTTCTTTTGAAGAGAGTTATATGACAAGATATAACTTCATCCAAAAGAAGAGAGCAGAATATGAGCACAATCAAGAACTTCTTCATGTTATTGAACAGGCATGTCTAAACAATATTGCAGATGAAGTATATATGAGTAATGTGCACCTGAAAATGAACATCAAGAAGAAATTGACAGAAACTTGGGAGTAACAATATCTGACCAATATGGTTGCTTTGATCCTGGACAAAATGCCCCAGTGTATGATGTTGGATTAGACCTTGGTATTACTAGAAAGCAGGTAGAAGAAGATCTTACACAGTGGGGAGAACTTGAAGATAGAGAAATGAAGAGAGGATTAAATGAACAGCAAAAACAATTTATGTACCATATATTGCACAGATTGAAAACTTGTTCTGAACCAATATTTCCATTCCTCAGTGGAGGAATGAAGAGAAGATTAAATGAACAGCAAAAACAATTTATGTACCATATATTGCACAGATTGAAAACTTGTTCTGAACCAATATTTCCATTCCTCAGTAGAGGAGCTGGTGTTGGAAAAAGTCTTGTCACAACAGCTTTATATCAAGCCTTGTACAAATACTTCTCACACCAATTGCACAATTCACCAGACAAGTTGCATGTCTTGTTATGTGCCCCTACAGGAAAAGCAGCACATAACATAAATTGGTCTACTATACATTCATCTTTCTGTTAACCTGTAGGACAGGGATTCAGGTACAAACCATTGGATATGCAGCAGTTAAGCTCCTTTCGCACAAAGTATGTGCACTTGAAAGTTATTTTTATTGATGAAATATCAATGGTTGGAAGTGACATGTTTAATTTCATAAACCTGAGAGTACAAGAAATAACAGGAGTCAGGGAACCATTTGGCGGCATAAGCATTATTGCTGTGGGCGACCTTTTTCAATTAAAACCAGTGATGGATAGGCTGATTTTCTCTCAACCAAATGTTGATTATGGGCCCATTGCTGCAAATTTGTGCAGAGATAATTTTAAAATGTTCGAATTGACACAAATCATGAGACAAAAGGGTGATAAAATTTTTGCAGAGTTGCTAAATAGGCTGAGAGAAGGTTTCCATACAGATGAGGATATTGAAACATTGAAAAAAAAATAACAGTGGAAATGCCTGAGTACAAAGGTATACCTCATTTGTTTACAACTAGGAAAGAAGTGGAAATATTCAATAGCACTGTATTCAATGTTGCAGAAGAACATTTAAAGATTATTGTTGAAGCTATAGATTGGGTCAAGGTTCAACAAATCCTGATTTGCAATCAAAAATTTTAATGCGAGTGCCAGATGACAGCTCAAAAACCATAGGGTTAGCTAGCAAGTTAAAGTTAGTTTTGGGTGTTCCTGCTGAAATTACAAATAATGTGAGTGTTCAGGATGGTGTAACAAATGGATCCCCCTGCATTATAAAACATTTTGAATATCTTGTGGAAGGGTCCCACAGAGTCAGTATAATATGGGTTGAATTTGAAGAAGAGCGCACTGGACAGAAAATGCGAACTGCAAGATTTTATCATTCAGGTATTGAAAAAAGTTTTACTCCTATTTTAGAAATAACTTGAATGCTGAAGGTACAGTTCATTGGAACCTATCAAGTGAAAAGGAGACAATTTCCTTTGCAACTTGCAGCAGCAAAAACTATACACAAAGCTCAAGGTTCAACATTACAGAGTGCTGTTCTTCACTGTGAAATAAGGAAGATGGATCATAAACATTATGTTGGTTTGAGCCGAGTCACAAACATGGACAAACTGCATATTTTAGACTTGAATGAAAAAAATATCAGTTTCAACAGCTGATCTTGAAGAGATGGATCGACTTAGAAATGATTCAAAGATCAGCTTGTGTTATGAATATCTTGAAAATCACGCTAATGCTGCTGCAAAAATTGTTTTTCTCAACATTAGATTTCTACACTGTCATTTTATTGAATTGGGAAAAGACTTTAATCTACTTTTTTCTGAAATAATTGCAGTGGCTGAAACACGTTTCATTGAACGAGACAAGAATGAAAATTTTTCATTGCCAGGGTATCAGCTGCATCGTTTTGATTACTCTTGTCAAGGTCCACAAAGACCAGTATATGGATTGGCCATTTACGTGAAGAATGGTGTCTTGATACAGAATATACAGAAAAATATGTATGGAAATACACAGGTACTCTCAGCTGATGTTGCTCTGAGAAAGAGATGGATTACTTTAAAGTTCTTACATTTGCCACCAAAAACTTCCTCTTCCTGTGTACAGGAAATATTGAAAAGCCTGCTTGGTCCGGATTTGCTGGAAAATCCTCATATGATAATAGGGGATATCAATATTGATGCACAGGCAACTGAGCAGATGCAACCTTTCATGTTAGAAAAGTTTGGTCTTAGATACTTGCCCACAGATGTGACTACTGACTATAGTTCTGTGATTGATCATATGTATACAAATGTTCCACTTGATCAGCTTATTTCTTGGGACACACTAGAAACATACTACTTTGATCATAAACCTCTTTATGTTTCTTTGAAATAAAAAAATGTATTGAATTCTTATTTGATAAATGACATTGATCTTGACAAATGTTTAAGTTTTCTACTATACAGAAATAAAATTCTGTATATCATATCAAACCACAAGTTCCTTATGAAAAATGTTCATTCGTTTGACAAAATTGATTTGTAAAATATATTTTTATACAAGTAACTTTCCTTGATTAATGTGTTAAAATCAAATTTTACCCCTAAGGTACCGGTAAGTTAAATTTGGCTCAAAAGTAGATTAAAGTCTTTTTCCAAATCAATAAAATGACAGTGTTGAGATCTAATGTTTAGAAAAACAATTTTTTGCAGCAGCATTAGCGTGAATTTCAAGATATTCATAACACAAGCTGATCTTTGAATCTTTCTAAGTCGATCCATCTCTTTAGGAACAGTAATGAATATAAATTAGTCTGACCCTTTTGTGTACTTGTGTATTACGTCATCTCTTTATGTTTTTGTATAAAATGTTGAACTAAACAAAATGAGACTCTGATGTCAAAATTTCAAATGAATATAACTTCTTGTTATACTATCTTATTACTATACCACTGTAAACTTTTAATATAAAACTTTCACATTTATATTAACAATTTTTTTTATCTCTAATAAATAATTCTTGTTAGCAAAAAATAAAACCTTCAAGTTAGAATACCTTATGTTAGAATATCATAAGTACTTGCATTTCTTTCAAAACACATATGTGAAATTAAACTGAAAATTCATATATTTTTTTGACCGGAGGTGGGGATCCAACATATTTAGATTAACTAAAATGGGGGGGGGGGGGGGGGGGGGGGGGGGGGGGGCTGCAGAGACCCCTTTGATCTGCGCAGATATACAAAATTGTTAGAAAAGATATACCTGTTCAAAATTTTTCGACTGATCATACTGATCATCTCAATTATCAGCAAGCTGCAGGTTCTGATGCGGTCTTTGGTCTCATCTGCAATGACCTGGAGAAGATGCTGGTTCATATATCGACCATCGCCAAGCCCAGCCCAGTGGTGCACTGTGCACGTGGTAGCGGACTGAAACTGGAGCGCTGCCATCCCAGTGCTCGCTGTAATTGCGAAAACCCTGTCTTTTAGCTTTCTGAAGGCTTCTTTTATAAGAAGAGATTTGCCAGTAACTACCTGGTGATGAATCAAACAGATGTGACCGCTAACTAAATATTGTAAAGCCTCGGACTGCACTGCATTTAGCATCACTGACATGTCGAAATAAAAGTACTTTGCTATGTTTGCATGATTGTTCCCGCTTAACATCACATTTCTATTAACCAATTAAATTTAAGTAGAGAGAATTTCATATTTAAATAATAACGTAAACTTCCGGCTTTCCTTTTTTACCGAGTCGGTAGAAGTAGACTGAGTTTGAAGCGATATTTTAAAGATTAGATATGGTTTAATGTGGTTTGATTTGGATTGCCCGAAAGCTGAGGCATAGTTTAGGTAAGTACTCCAAGGAAAGAGTTGTATCTGTTTATTTTAAAGCTGAACATGATTCGTAAAAGAAATGTATCCGCCATTTTAGTCCCCGAGACTGGCTACCCTGCAGACCCATATAAATAGGGCAAGAATTACAGACTGTTCAGTTTAATCAGTCGACACCGGTGTAGACAGACGTATGCTATACAGGATTGGTAGCGAGTGAAAAATAACTCGCAAAGTAAAATATACATTAAAAAAAATTGCTTTAATTTTTTTTTCAAATTATTTTAATATTTTACCAATGAATTTTTGTATCTTTATTGCATTCATACACCTATAAAGTATTGCTCACATTTGTTGATTAAGTAAAGAACCTTAAAACTGTATCCCATACTACTGTCATATATCTTCAGATAACTGCTTCAATTAGAATACCTTTCAACAATGTGTGAGCATGAGTTAAGATTTAAATTCTAGCTAACGTTCTTTATAATAGAAACATTTACCAATATAAATAAATAAATATAGGACGCATTCTAGAGAAACTAATACTTCCATACGATTATTTACGTAAGTAGTATTACACAATGTCCTCGTTTTAAATACAGCCAACATTAGAAGAAAAATTTGTAAAAATTGAAGAAAAAATGTAATGCAGTGTAATAAACAATATTGAGGTAGTTGTTTTAAAAGGAAATGCTCATCAACGTTAGGAAACCTGTAAGAACGAGGGTCCATAAATCCGTATAATATGTTCTCCCGTCACCTGAAAAATAATTGCATTTTAAATGCATAGAAAATATGTTGTAATCCTAAAACCATATAAAGTTCACTACAGATGCAATAAATTATTCACAATTTATTACATCATCACGTTGGAAAATCAATACCCTTGTTTTAATTTGTTTGATTTATTGTAATATGGAGAAGTCACCATATATCGATGAAGGGCTTCAATTTGTTAACCCAGATGTTTAAGAGGTCTGTCTGTCCTCTGATCCTAATTTATATTGTTTGCATTGAATTTTTGATTTTAATACTGTTCGTTATCTCCCTATTTTCACCAATTCATGACTCTCAGGGGGCTACTGTGTTATTGAGCCAACCCCTTGGTAACAGGAAACCACGGTTTTTAAGGATTCATCCACAGATTCCTGACCTTCACTTCTTTTGGCGAACAGTCAATACACATGCTTACATGTACATCGATCTTAGGATTGATTGATTGATTGATTGGTCGATTGATTGATTGATCGATTGATTGATTGATTGATTGATGGTATGTTCTTTAACGTCCAATTTGAGAATTTTTTCAATCATACGTTGTCATTTACAAGTAAGGAGCTTCAAATTTTGACCTTTACTCAGCAAAAGACTTGGGGTCTTTAAACAGTGAAGGATCTTTATCGTGCCAGCGCCCCCGTAACACGATGCCTCGAAGTTTAAGTTCTCATCTGAGGGACCAGGAACATTCACTTTAAACTGCCAATCGCATGGCGAATGAACAGTCTTTACCTATTTTTGATCGACTCAGGTCTGTGGCAGACGAGATTCAAACTCACAATCTTCTTATCACGAAGCGAGCGAGCTACACTGTACTCTAGCGCCTTGGGTTTGACTGCAGCGACCGTTATTTTATTCGCACATCCCATTAAAAATCAATTAATTTTACGTTATATATTTATGATAATCAAGTGAATAATAATAATAAAACTTATTTTGATGCTCTTAAGTACACTTATTGTATTTAATAATATTTTAAAGCTTAAACCTTGATCAATTTATCTATAGATTTGAAAATAAAAAATTGTTTAACCATACCTCAGTTAGAACGAATTAGCGAATTCTGACAATTGCAACACACGAAAAATGGCGACGTTCGATGACGTTACTGCGCATTAGAAAGTAGTTCAGTTTTTTCATCTTTAGTGTACAACGGAAATGGGAGTTTTCTTAGCGAAATCGTTTTTAATCAAATCCACGGGTAGAACAAACAGCTATAGGAATAGCGAAAGACGAGGCATGTTCAGCAGAGCAAACGCTCGCGAGCGATCGCCAAAATTCCTTATACCTCCTAAGTATTTTGGTGAGCGCTCGCGAACGTTCGCTCAGCTGAACAGGCCTACGCTGTCAATGTTGACGGCCAATATATAAGATTTTTAGTTGAATGATAGTAAAAAATATTGTCCATAACTTTAATACTAATAAATCTTCACAAGGACCCATTCGTGCGCGAGATTGGTTCCTGACTGTTATTTGAAGAATTCAGGGAAACTCAACTATGTGCATCAATGAAATTCTTTAATTCAAGTGGTTAACTTCTTTTTAGCAAAGAGAAAAGGTGACGTTTAAGCGCTGTAGACACTGACAAAGTCATATGTGTGACGTGTGTCGTAAGGCGACGCAACACATTATATGAAATCTTATTATCTGTTTATTTATGCATATACATGTATCTATCCAAAGTTTGCTATGGTTTTTTTTTTAATGAAAACTGTACTTAAAAGAAGTGAAAATTTTAGATCATAGTGAGAATTCAGAATTCTTTGCTTTTTAGTACAACAATTAAAATTTATATATTAAACATTTATAATTACTCACAGTACTTTGATTACTATTGATGTTGTAATGATTAATGAAAACGCACATCGGATGTAGATCAAGCGTTGAAATAGCCCAATCTCCCGTACTCTTTCATAATAGACAAATCTGAAGTGAATATAATAGACTTCTACTTGTTTTCTCTGTGAAAACTCTTTGATAGGAAGGTGAGTTAATAATTCAACCAGAACGTTTATTTCGGATATGGAAAATTCGGAAGCTAGGGAGGCCTAATATGCATGTATTTTTTTTTAATATGTTTTTGTATTTCCCGTCATTGGGCGGGAATTATTGAAATTGACAATGGGGGGCCTCATGTAATTTAAATCCATTAGACAACAATTTTAAAAAATCTATATTTTACAATTTTAGGTCACAATTAAATGTCAATACAGAATAACTGTCTAGTTTGTCGGGTATGCTAGGGACATTAAGAACAATTGGAAACTTGTGAAAATTTATGCATATTGGGTTTCACACATTATGTAAATTATCCAACGTTTCCAACTATCGTTAATGCCCTGGATACCCAACAACTAGACATTGATACTTTCAATACATGTGGCAAAACTGCTCAAATTGATTCACAGTTTGTTCTGATTGTTGTCATTTTATATTTTATTTTGCCCTCATATTTGTGATGTTTCTCTTGGACTTGAAGCTTGATTGTTTTTGCAATGCCCATAAGTTATTTTATTGGAAAAAAAATAATAGAAAGCAAAAGCATGCGTTAAAGCATTCAAATTCAAATATGTGCTTAATATTTTCACTGTATCTCTCTTTAAAGGACATGAACACAGTTTAAACTATTTCTTAAAACCTATGCAATTGTTTAAAATTCCTAATTTAGGCATTTCAAATAAACAGCAAAAATTTGAACATCTTTAGTCAATTGAAATAAGAGATACAGAACTTGAAATTCTTCATAAGGTTAACAAGGTTCGTGTCTTGTTTTTGTTTACATATATATATCATATTAATAGTAAAACCAGATTCAGCAAATCACTAGAAACCGTCTAATCGTATATTGAGCTATAACTTCTTTATTGAAAAAAAAATTGCATTAAACGAACATATAAGTATATTTAACCTATGTTAACAAAAACATGACACGACCCTTGTTTGTATAACAAAGCTTTGAGGCTCAATTTCTGTCTTGTTTCTCGACAACTAAAATTCGATTTTTAATCAAGTTTTTATAAATATACGAAAATGGAGGGAAAAATCGAAAATCTTTAGCTGCAACTGTAACCATATCCCTTTAAATACATTTGCAAGTTACATGTAATTTAAAGAAATGAAACACATAATTATTTATATTACATAGTTTATGATTGTTTTTCATAGGATACATACATGTATATTATCCATACAACATTCTTATAAAAAGCCTTTTTTCCAGAGGGAAGATTACAATCATATTTTTTTAATGGAAGAATACTACCATGGGTGGGAGGAGACAACAGGTTTTGGAGCAGAATTAGTGATCAGCTACCACAACCACAAAAAAAATACTTTGGTTATTCTGCAAGAAAAACTGCATTGCTACTTGGAGATAATTCAAAAATATTTGGTTGCCTACATGAGATAAGTGTGTGCCATCAGTACGATAGAGGTCAATTTCTGTTGCTTTGATAATATGGTCGTGTTCAATAAAACATCCCTGTACTTCCTTTACCATTTTTTTTTCATTAACTTGTTTATTCTGATCCTTTTCTTATTGATTTTTTACCCATCCCCAAGAGGTGCATAATGCCATAACGCCTTGGTAGTAAACTTGACCAGACTAGCTTAGTGTTAGGCCACAGTGCATTGTATCTGTATAATGTGCATTGTGCCATATGTGAGAAAGATTTCGAGGTAATATCAACAGAATTCATATCATTTTATCCGACATGAAAAAATAACCAATCAGGGGGAGAAAAATTCACAGACATAGTTGCTATGGTTTGTTCAACCTAGTGCCACTGAAGTCCCCTTACAACATTCCAAGTTATTGAAACTGGCAAGTTCAAATTAGTACCCCCAGGCCTATGTTCTGCTGCTACTCCTGTCCGGTAAAGTAATGAGGATCCAATTATCCAGATGGACACACCAACCTGGAAAGCTTTGTTGTAATTAGTAACGACTAAATGTTTAAAGTGTTAAGGCATAACAAAAATTATAGCATTCTGAAATATAATACAATTGTTCATTAATGAATTTTAAGTTGTTCCTAAATGAGACCTTGAAAATACGTACGAATGTATGTTTGATAATCATTTGAATTCCATCTTGGTCATACCTATGCGAAAGCTATGTGACCTATAATGACCCGTGACTTGCAAGAAATTGAGTGCTTTTTGCAAGACTGATTGAAATTGAAAACGTGTGATGGACAAGCAGTATGTTGCGGTTGCTTGACCTAGATTTGATATATTTTCTGTTCTGATTAACAGGACTGATCTTAAATTCATGTTGATTGCTTAATTTGACTAAAGTTGAGTGACCTATATGATCAGTTTTTGACTTTTGAATTGTAACTATTAAATGATCTGTTGAAACAACACGTAGATCAGCGAGTTGAATGCACAGAACTGCGCTTACTCTCAATAAACCCAAAATAAGCTAAACAGAAGGATGCAGCAAAAAATGAAGCTTCATAAGGAGATCGACACACAACACCCAACCGGAAGAGTCTGAATAATTTTGATGAAAATGTTTAGAGATATGGGAATTTGTAAATTTTTGTTTACGCCGGCTGATCTATGAGGGCCTTCAAGTGTTTTTGATACTACATATACTTTAGTTGTGTCGTTGGTTAACATAAATTTATTTTCGGAGAAGGTCGCTTCGCTTCATCCTTTAAACCTTTTTGAATTTGAATATAATATTTGTTGTTGTAAATGAATTCAATATAAGGATTTTTAAATGTGCGATTGCTCTTTTTTTATTATCTATAATGTTATTTTTTAGTATACTGTTAAATACATAGACCTCATTCAAATACTCCTCATAACTCCAGTCCACGCCACTCAATTCCACTATGTGTGTTACGTCTTCCCACCTAGCCACCATTTTGAAAAAATACAGGTAAACACACGTAAGTCTGTGTTGGCTAAGTGGGAAGGTAGTGCAGGTAGAGAACAAAAGAATTAAACAGGTAGACTACAGTCTGTTTTCAGCTGTATGTATGATATTAGCCAAATAAAATATTTAACTTGTAGCATGCATGTATATAAGAACAATGTCATGTATAAATGTTATATCTTAATCACGACTGATTTAATTCAGAAAAAATAAACTTCCTTAAAAATCGGCTTCATTTTTAAGGTGCAAATAATTCTTCCCTTTAAATTAAAATTTGATTATTTCTATTGAGAGACAAGCATAATACATGTAACTTAAATTTTGTTAGGCGCGGTTCATAAACATGATACCCATTAAAAAAATACAACGTATTTGCAGAAGTATAAAAACTTATCAAATATGAATATTTTCAGTTGTAGCAAATGATGCTCAGGATTCACTTTCTTTGAAGAAATTCTTGGTATTTCTTACCTGATATAAATTAAAAAAGGTCCCCGTTTATTCGCTAAATAAATTATTATTGATTTTTCATGCAATGCAGATGCACATAGTGGAGAAAAATCGATGAATGTTTTAGAGAGGCTGCATTTGTGAAAACGATAAAGCATGTTCACATAATCCATACTGTTGGGGAAAAAGATAAAAGGATAGCATATATCTGAAGGCAGACTAAGGCATACAAACCTTTTATTCAAAGGATAATCCGCATCAACAATTACGAAGTATGTCACATTAAAAATTAAAAGAATTTTACTCAGTGTATCGTTCCTTTGTTGAGGCTGCCTAGTCGCTTTATGGCATGTATCCGACGAGATTACGCAATTTCAAGAGAAACCGGAAACCTCCATAAGGCGCTACCTATGAGCAAAAATTGCAGCTTTTCCGAGTATCATTACCCCACATTTGACTTTACAATATAATGGAATGCATAAATGTGTGTGGGATGAGCAAAAAACAAGAAATACTGCCTGAAAATTGAAAAATACTCCGTTGCTTAGCAACCTCTTTAAAGTCATTATTTGCAGAATTGAAAAAAAAAGTTAATGTGATTAATGTAGTACAGGAGAATGTCCTTTTGTGGGTTTATTCTGAATTTCCTATTTCAATGTGTATCACTGTTAATTTTTAACTTGAAAATTAAAATGTGTCAAAAAATGCAATAAAATTCTGCACTAATTTGACATTTGACCTCAATTTCCACTAGCAAGGTCAGTCGTGAGGTACCTGCATAGTTATGAAATATCATCTCCAGAAAATTCCCTACAAAATGGTATACATTATGCCTAGATTATTCTTTGAATAAAAAAGTTATAAATTAATTTATAAGGATATGTCAAAAGGTTTGCAAAAACGCTGAAAATGTGCCGGTAGAGAAAGGGTTAATCAAAATTATTTAATGGATGTCAAATAGTGCAAAGATAATTTAAGTTGGCTTAGGATTATATGATACAAAATTTGTATGGTACAAGTAAACCACAATCCAGTTCAGTCTCAATCATCGAAGGAGCTATCCATCCCTTTTAACTGCAACCTTCCAGCATCATTCTGGAACATTCCAGCATCGTGGCCAGATCTGTAAAGACAGAAAGAAAAAACAATAATCCGTCCTCATCAAACATATCCAGAGCACCACCAGCAAACCGATACAGTCATGAACATGGTCCGGAAACTCGTACTCATTACACTTCAATACAACATCCAAATTAAAGCTTCGTATATCCCTACTAAAGCAAACTCAATTGCTGATGCAATATCTCGTTCACAGTGGGCCTGGTTCTGAGACCTTGCACCAGAATCAGATTTCTTCCCCACACCAGCTCTAAACCATGTATGGGATATCTAGAAGAAGAGGCATCAAGGCTTTTAAATGGCTCTCTATCTGCCAACACGCAAAAAGCATACAGCACAGCAGTTGAACGATTTCAAAGTTTTCGTACGCAATGTGGGTTACATCAATCCTGGCCAGTCTCGGTAGACCATCTTTTACACTACATAGCCTTTCTGTCCCTCCATAAATATTCATATCGAACAGTCTTTTTGTACATAAGTGCCATCTCTAATAATCACAAAATCAACGGTCACAACGAAACAACGACACAACTAAAGTATATGTAGTATCAAAAACACTTGAAGGCCCTCATAGATCAGCCGGCGTAAACAAAAATTTACAAATTCCCATATCTCTAAACATTTTCATCAAAATTATTCAGACTCTTCCGGTTGGGTGTTGTGTGTCGATCTCCTTATGAAGCTTCATTTTTTGCTGCATCCTTCTGTTTAGCTTATTTTGGGTTTATTGAGAGTAAGCGCAGTTCTGTGCATTCAACTCGCTGATCTACGTGTTGTTTCAACAGATCATTTAATAGTTACAATTCAAAAGTCAAAAACTGATCATATAGGTCACTCAACTTTAGTCAAATTAAGCAATCAACATGAATTTAAGATCAGTCCTGTTAATCAGAACAGAAAATATATCAAATCTAGGTCAAGCAACCGCAACATACTGCTTGTCCATCACACGTTTTCAATTTCAATCAGTCTTGCAAAAAGCACTCAATTTCTTGCAAGTCACGGGTCATTATAGGTCACATAGCTTTCGCATAGGTATGACCAAGATGGAATTCAAATGATTATCAAACATACATTCGTACGTATTTTCAAGGTCTCATTTAGGAACAACTTAAAATTCATTAATGAACAATTGTATTATATTTCAGAATGCTATAATTTTTGTTATGCCTTAACACTTTAAACATTTAGTCGTTACTAATTACAACAAAGCTTTCCAGGTTGGTGTGTCCATCTGGATAATTGGATCCTCATTACTTTACCGGACAGGAGTAGCAGCAGAACATAGGCCTGGGGGTACTAATTTGAACTTGCCAGTTTCAATAACTTGGAATGTTGTAAGGGGACTTCAGTGGCACTAGGTTGAACAAACCATAGCAACTATGTCTGTGAATTTTTCTCCCCCTGATTGGTTATTTTTTCATGTCGGATAAAATGATATGAATTCTGTTGATATTACCTCGAAATCTTTCTCACATATGGCACAATGCACATTATACAGATACAATGCACTGTGGCCTAACACTAAGCTAGTCTGGTCAAGTTTACTACCAAGGCGTTATGGCATTATGCACCTCTTGGGGATGGGTAAAAAATCAATAAGAAAAGGATCAGAATAAACAAGTTAATGAAAAAAAAATGGTAAAGGAAGTACAGGGATGTTTTATTGAACACGACCATATTATCAAAGCAACAGAAATTGACCTCTATCGTACTGATGGCACACACTTATCTCATGTAGGCAACCAAATATTTTTGAATTATCTCCAAGCAGCAATGCAGTTTTTCTTGCAGAATAACCAAAGTATTTTTTTTGTGGTTGTGGTAGCTGATCACTAATTCTGCTCCAAAACCTGTTGTCTCCTCCCACCTGCTACTAAAGCAGGGGGCATGTGTTATGTTCACTATCAAGTTGGTCAAAAAGTTAGTAACAAAAGGCAGTACTTAAAGGTTAATTGTAATAGAGAGGCTCACAGCTAGTCCATTGCTGGTGCCTCATCCACTTCCCTACCAAGGGAGGGGATGTTATAGGTTTGGGCATGATCTTTGGGGGGGGGGCAACCGTAGGGCAGTCTACTGGGTCCTCCCTTTCATGCATTATACCAGGTAGCTCTCAGGAGACGGGCGAGAGGGGCAGGCATCACTACCCTCCTCAGAACGCGGTGACTCGTTCAGGCTCTGAGCACCTTTGTTCACATAGGGCTCCCAGTGGGTCCCCTACATTGGGTAGTTAAATTGGAACACTGGCCGCCTCCCCAGTTCCCCACAAAATTTTTCTATGCGACCTTTTCCACCATACTAAAGATTCTTGATTTATTGTCTGTGTCTTTGTCTGCAAATTAAAAGTTATAAATGTGCAAGCTTTGTTATGTTGTGAATTCTGCTAACAGGCAGCTCCAGGGAGTCGCAGTGTATTAGCTCAATTTATACAGTTTTGTATTTAACAGTAATTGTTTGGTTGTTTTAAAGACAGTAACCAAATGAATATTGTTTATTTTGAAAAAAGAATGAACAGCTTATAAATGGTGCATTATTTTAAGGTGTAGTACAAGATAATGGTGAATCCAAGCACTCGGATGAGACCAAGTGTTAAATAGGATCAATGCTTTATATCTAAGTGCACAGTAGTCAGCTAGTTAGGTCAATTTAAAAAGTAACCAAGTCTATAATTAATTAAATCTCAACTGATTATTCATACTTTTTTTTAATTTATAAAGTACATTCTTATTCATATTTAAAGACCATTTGGGTTTTTCTTGCATTACATTCCTCTGTTTGCTACTTCTAATTTCGTTGAGATATTTACATATCTTCCTTTGAATCATTGATCAATTAAGTAGGGAAAATTTAAAAAGAAACATGCTAAATATTTCTTACTGGTATCAACCTTAATACAAAGTACAAATACAAAATAAATTTATTGTTGTTCATTTGCCGCATAATGATCTATTATCTATTATTGAAAATATCTTGCATAATTTACAACAACTATAACCAATTGTTGTAGTAACTGTGACAACAATTTCAGTGGAGCATTACCAGATTGAAAGTGACAAATATTAATTTCATCAAGTTGTATGCTAATACATGTTTTATACTAAATGCACTGATTTGCAATATGGAAAACTGCAATGATCAGGTGTAGTTTTTTATGATTTTGTTTTGTGTTTTCAGTTTAGTTGCACACTAATCAACATGTACATGTATATAGTACACAATAAGATATTTACATATGGATATAACGAACAATATTCAAGCACAAAGTTCATTTTAACAATGAATTCCTGAACAGAGCAAACAAAAACCTTAAAAACATCATAGGTGGGATCAGATGCTACTAAATAAATAGCGTCCCTTGTCGACCAGTCACACCCGCAGAATGCTCCCTTTCATGATCCGGGAAAACAGATAAATCCTTTGACAATTTGATGTGTAAAAAATAGACAAACAATAAGTATGAAAATAATCAGTCAGCATCTTTGGAAAGGATTTGCGAAATGCTGATTTCAATCAAGAATGTTGATATCCGTGTTTTATCAAGCTCTTGACTTTTTGCATTATATAGACCTTCCATAAATCTAAATAAGACGAAACGAAGCCTCATTTCTGAACATCTTCTGAAATTGGGGTTAATGTCGCTTGATTATAGTGCATAAATTTTCGCTGTGGTACATGCTCTGCGTATAGAATCAGCTAGGACACATAACACAATATACAGAAGATTTTTTTTAAAAAGGCTACGATTTTGTTTTATTCTAAATTTTTGGTAGGTCCATAGCATGACATACTGCCATTAAAGTGTTTGGAAAGATATATATATATATATAAATGTTTCATATACCGAGTAATCAAATATAGATTTTTTTCGAATTGCAAATTGATTTATTATCTGATACTTCCTTCTTTTATGTGTATTCCATTCAATGATTTAAAATAAATGATAAAATTTGAAGATAATCAACAGTATAAATTAAATTCGACATTTAAAATATTAGCCAGCTTTATTAAAAAATTGCAAATAAGACATTAATTTTTTTTCGACGATTCTACTGTAAACAAATTATTGTTTGCGTAATCTTTTATTCGCGATTTTTCAGTTAAGATTCCATCCACGACTAATTTTCGAGATTATGTCAACATTCTACTTTTTAAAAATACATAGTGAATAACTGGTTCGCACGAGAATTATTCTTGATTAAAAGGGGGTCGCAACGCAAATGAATAATGCCTCCTCTTGAAAAAAAGTTAGTTAATAATACATTGTACATGTATTTGTTCATGCATAATAAGTTTTTTTTCTGATTTCATTGTTTACAGATCCATACAGGAAATCGGATGAAATACTTAGAAAAGAAAATCATCAGGAACTGAAGCAAGAAAAAGAAATAAAAATGGCGGGAAAATGATAAAGAAAACTATCAATAGCTAGAGACTACATGATTTTCCTGAGACATTTCACATGATCCAACCTTTGGGATTTTTTGATTTCGTGTTTTCATACCTGTTTTGTACTAACAGATTTGTATGTTTATAGATTTATTTTTATATCTAACCCTATTCTTTATCCTTACCTCTTTTTTCTAACCGTTCTAAAAATTCTTTATAAAATTTTACCATACAACCATAGATATACTTTTTTTATTTTTCAAAATTTGCAAAAACGAATAATCAATTTATATTTGTTGAAACATGCCTTCAGAAAACAATGGCAGACAAAGAAAATCAAAATTTGAAGGAAGAAAAAGTGGAAGGAAATAAAACGCTGAAGCAAGAAAAGGTGGATCAAAATATAATGCCTGAAAAAAGATTATTTTGAAAAATTGAAAGTAAAGTTTTTGTTTTATGCCAAAGTTTCTGCATTTCTACTACTTGATAATCTAGAGGAATTTTGATTTGTATAACATAAAAGCTAAATGACAAATATGTATTTTTTTCTAGGATGACAGAAAAGCAAATTTTACATTGATGATATTCACAGGAGCAACGATGGTAAACTGTCTTCATTAATTCGACAAATAATAGATAAGTCTTTACCACCAAATTAGTGTTCCATATTGAAAATAGAAATTTTTAACACATACTGCCTTTCTAATCTGAATTAAAATCATTAGTATCTTTAGTAGATGAATAAAACCAATTTTGTTAAGGTTGTAGCAATAGTCTTGGTATCTTGGTGTGACGTTACAAAACGTAGCAAATCCTGTGATCTCAAGGAAGCCGTGGAATACCTACGCCTGGATTTTGTTGTATCTTGTAAATATGAAAATTCTAAGGAGAACATCAACCAAATTTGGATAATTGGGATATCAGCACTTGTCCTTGATTTCGTATTTCTGTTTTTGAGCCTGATTTTATTTATGATTCCTGATGAAAGACAAATAACAGGATACATGTATTTAGCTTGCTATTTCATGGTAAGTTTTACTAATTATATTTACGTTACCAAACCTGCATATAATGACAAATTGATTAGTAAGTATGGAATAACATATTTATCGTCTATTTTAAAATATTGATAATACAGTCTCATCTTTCCTAGCTGGCCATACAATCACTCGTATTTTCTATACTACTGGTGCTCCAGTACAACAATATTGTCGATTTGAAAACAACTAAAACAAATACGGTATGTTATCAATTTCTTCACATGTGGATGAAGTTCACTCAAGCTCATATTTTAATACCTAACCATAATAAAACGTAATATACCCAAAATATTTTTAATTAATAAAAAAATTAATATTAGTTTGTGAGTCAAATCCTTTGCTTCTCATCAACAGGATTATGGAGAATTGAAGAGTGCAATGAATATATCACTCACAGACAATTTTACTTCGGATGTTATAAGCATCCACGCTAGTACTTCCGACCGTTGGAACAATTTCTTTATCAAGGTAAATTGTTTCTTAATGTATTTGATTTTAGAACAGATACGATTTATCACCATTCTGACCAGGGATGGGGTAATTGAATAAAGTAATTGTAATTGAGTGTAATTAATTACATTTTTCAAAGTAATTGGAAGTAATTTGTATTTGAGAGAGCCTTCAATTACAAGTAATTGAATGTATTTAAATACATTTCAAAAAAGGTCATGTATTTTCAATTACTTTTCAATTACATTTCAATTACTTTTTTTTTCAAAATGAAAGTTTATATTTAAAAAGGTGTCTTATACTGATACATAGTTTTATACTGGTGGTTTTATTACTTATTCCCATGTTTTATAAATCTCAGTTCTCCCTATTCCCACTTGCAAATAATTTTAGATTTACCTGTATTCTATTCATTTTAAGATAGAAAATAATGAATGGAATTGTGATAGATATTATTTATTTCCTTGAAAAATATGGATTTGAGAAAGTAACGAAAAAAATCTTGCCATACACCAAACTGGTGTAGCATGGGCTTGTGTTTGTACAATAATTAATTGTCTCATAATGTTTTATTTGTTTATACAGTGTGTCACACTCATTATAAGGTAAAGGTCTAATTTTGACCAGATGTGAACCCCTATCATACCCAAGAACAAAAACACTGAATTAAAGTTCGAATTCGATCGCTATAGAAAAAATCTTATTTTAAAAAAATCTTTATTTTTTTTTTATCAAAATAAAACTCGAAGTAATTGAAATGTATTTAATTACATTTGTCAAAGTAATTGAAAGTAATTAATTACATTTGAAAAATCAATGTAATTGTAATTGCAAGTAATTGACAAAATTATCAATGTACTTGAAAGTAATTAATTACATTTCAAAGTAATTGACCCCAAGCCAGCTGATTCTGACAGTTCCTTCTAAAAAACAAGATGAGTTTGTTAAACACTGATGCCCCATATGGCAGTTAATGGCGAGGATTAAAGTTTCTCAAATGCAAGTCAAGTTCGAAGTTCATGGTCAAAAGATCAAAAGTATTTGGTATCTTTTGGAAGGTCTTGTCGTAAGGAATGAATCTGTGAAATATTTTCAAAAGAGGGCTTATCTCTAGCTACAGCACTTTCTAATCTCACATGGTTTTTCGCACAAATTGAGGTCACATTCTTTTTGCAATAGAAAGAACATTATCGACCTTCAGTACGAGACATAGCCCTGATATGTATTCAATATCTCATGTTAAAGGTACATATTCATTATATTCATCATCTTTAAGTTTTATGGTCGATGTTTTAAATGGGACTTCATTAATAAATGACATGATGTTACATCTGTATGATTTCACCATATGCATTTAAAAATCAAAATAATCCAGCTTTCTTTGATACTTTTTAGTTGAAATTTTTAAATTGACATCTTAAAGATGATTATTTGAAGTACTTTGCACATTTTCCATCGTCAAGGTTTTATTGAAATTAAGCGCCGAAAAAATGACAATGCTGCATTTAGAAATCATGTCAAAAGACAGGATAAAGAAGTATTGTTCATCTTTGAAAATTAAAAAATAGTTACCAGTGAAAAGATATTTTTTTTACGGTCCAAAACTTTCAAGTTTTGTGGTTGGATGTATCTTTCGTGATGCGAGATTACGAAAGTAACCCTAAAACAAATGTCAGCTTTAAAACATGAAAAACAATGAAACAATAAGAAAAACTAATATCATCGTGCGCTTTATAGAATCGCGTTATTGTACGGAAATACAAAATTTACATGATATGCACTGTTTTTGAGTCACTGCAAGGCAAAGAACTACTTTGAAAAAACAGATACAAAGACGGCCAAATTTTACGAGATACATCAAAAAACCATTTGGGAACTATCACAATCCATAAGTCAAGAGTATATCAAAATCCCACCAATAATTATGTGTGAATTTTGTTTAAAGTTAGTTAAATAAACTTAAAAAAAAACAGAAATCACTTTTGAAAGATATTTTTGCCTCGTTACACAATTTCGCATAAACAATGTGACTTTAATTTCTGTGAAAAACCATGTGAGTTTAAAAGGTACGTTGAGCTGTATAGGGTCAAGATTAAAAATATTTATATCCATTGAAATATTTTTTCAAAGTATATACAAATTGAAGTGTAAAAGCCCTAGTACCAACTATTCAGAAGTTATGCCCAAGGTTAAAGTTTGGTAATTAATTGTTAAAGTGGGTCAAACTCCAAAAGTAAGGTCAAGAAGTTCAATCTGTTGGTACCCAAAGAAAGGTCTTGTGATAAGAAATACACCTGTGAAATATGAAAGTCATAGCACTATATAATCAAAAGTAATGGACCAGGATTAAGTTTTTTGCAAACAAAGAGATGGATGGACGGACGGTCAGGACAAAAACAATATACCTCAAAATCATCGAGTACGAAGCCATACAAAGATAACTAACATACAAACAATTTCATTATTTCTTCTGCGACAGAATTGACAAAAAAAAAATCAATAAGAAACAAGATGTGTTTGCGAAACACTGTTGCCCTGTTTTTGGTGTCTTTGTTCGTCTGTCTTCAAAAACTTTACTTTGATTTTAACTTTGTCTCATATATCTAATATGTATATTCTATCTGAAAAAGTTATCCCTGACCTTGGGCTTAGACATAATTTTGCAAAAGTTAACCAAACTTTAACCTGAGTCGTCAGTTTTAAATTCATTAAGTTACGCCTTTTATCTCACAGAGGTATTTTAATTAACTATACCTTTTTAGTACCACCATATTTTCTTTTTAAAACCTTAAACTTGGAGTTTAATAACATTTAAAAACTTTAACTTAGACCAGAACTTTTGAATGACACTTAATGTGACTTCCGTATATCACTTTTTTATTCCTTGGACGAAGGATATGGAGATAACAAACAGTATTCAATCTTAAAGTCCATAAAAATAACACCTTTCTTAAGAACCAACATTTTTGATCTTATGTTCGTCACCTTGGAATATGAGCTGCATTTGAAAATTTTAATTTTACCTTTAACGTTTAAATGTTTGCTCTTAAAGAATTCATATTTCATCTATGCATTTCTTGTACCATGGCCTTTCCTTTAGTACCATAATTTTTTATCCCATAAGAAGGAGCTTGGAAAGTGACTTAAAAAAACCTTGTTTTCATACGAGGGCTGTTCAATAAATAATGTCCTCGATGCTGAGAAAGAAAAAAACACTTTTTAGTGATTTAGTCTTAATGATTTTACTTAAATAGTCTCTTTTAAGTAAAACACATGTCCGTTACATTTTTATCTAATTTCTGATTAATTCTTAATCAAATTTTTGAATATGGCTCTTTGTATACTGAAATATGGCAGATCCTATGATTTCCTGGACTTTTTTCTTCTTTCTGAAAGGTGTTTTGTTCAAGTTTGGAAAATGTAACAAGTCAAAGGGTGGAATATCTGGCGAATATTGTTGGTGTTACAAAACATTAACTATCTGTTTATCCCCCAAACACCTTTACTCTTCAGAGCGTGTGGGTTTGGACGCTGTCATGACAAAATTTAATGTAGTGGATTCCTGATTCTGGTTCGATCTTCTCATAAACCTTTTGATTGTTTTGCAAAAAAAAAATTGCTTTCTAAACTTCTCTAGAAATTGAAACTGCCTCCCCGAATAAGAATTTGAAGAACAATACCACTGATATTAGATAATGGCATAGAAATGTATTTATGTATTGAATGCGATAACTTAGTTGGTTGATGGATTACATATAATAGGTGTAAGGTCACGTGGTCAGCTCAGCGAGTCATTCAGTTGTATTGTGATAACCCGCATGCTGACCACGCCAACATCAGGCACATCTATTTCGAAGACCCTTCTCCACCCCTGCATTCCTACCCCTTAAAATAGGTATTAATGTGTCATATAAAATTATATATTTAATTGGTTCTGATTTAATTTGTTTACATATATATTTTTTTTTATGTACATGTTTTTGTTTCACTACTATCCTTGGCCTATTTTGTTTTGATGTGCCATCTTTGTGCTAACTTTTTCATATGATGTTTTGATTGTCTGGTCTTGGCCTATTTTGTTTTGATGTGCCATCTTTTTGCTAATTTTTTCATATGATGTTTTGATTGTCTTGTCTTCAGATACTTTTTCTAGTCAGTTTTGGGGGATCAGACATTATCATATTTTACGTAACTGCTAATCAAAGCTTGTGAATCTGATCCCCTTCTTGTTTTTTTAAATTGTTCACATTTATACCGTAATTTTAATAAATGACATTATTCATCTCTATGAAAGTGTTTTATTTGACTGTACAAAATTAGCAAAAACAAGCTGCGGTGAGCTTACCTATAAGCATAGGAATACATAAAACTGTTTTTGTGCTTTTGCAATTCTTCGCTTTTCTCAGACCTTGGCTATTTTTGTCAAATGCATCTTATTGTAAACTTGTTTTGAGAATTCAAAGCATTGGATTCAAGTTTCAATATCTGTTTCAATTTCAGACAAACGTGGATAACTACAATATTTTGATTTTTAAAAATGATTGTTGAGATATTCCTACACGCTGTAGTTTTCACTCATTTTTCAAAACATTCGGTGACCATTAAATACTAAGCTTTTTTACTGTCAAATCTTTACTTAGAACAGTGTATACTACCCAAAAATGATGCCTATCAATTTTGTTATGTTTCTTAAAGTCAATCAAACATCATTAGTGATAATGTGTTGAATTTTTGCAAACAATACATTGGTTGTTCTAAGTCCTTGCCAAGGACGGTACCAATTTTTGAAGCCAATTAAATAATTTATGTTCATTGAAATCCACCTGCTCACGTTACTATTAAACAGACATTGGTTGCTGTTAATTTTACATATTTCAGTGAACATGTCTTTAGGATTCTTGTGTATTATTCAATTGAATGTGTTCCATATTCCAGTACGATTGTTGTGCTGTTAACCAAGTTACTAGCACCACCAATGACTTTGACACGACCCCTTGGTGTACTACGTTAGGTTCCTGTCAACAGACAAATTCTCAAATTCCGAAATCTTGTTGTAAAGCATATACAGTCGATGATTATGAAAAGGCGCCAGACAGTTGTCATGCTGAAGTGAAACCTGGAACCTATAGAGATGTAAATGTTATAAACATAAAAAACATGATGAAAATCATATTTAAATGCTAGGAATTAGATAAAAATTCACACCTGTGCGCCTAAAATACTGATCCAAACAATGTGGTAAAGAGTCACAGTATGTTATTATAATCATCTCATGAATTATAGATATCTTAATATTAAAAAATCAATTGGAGTAAAAATTATCTGAATTTTTTTTTTATTTCAAAAGTGCCATACCATCAATTTTTATTGTATTGTTTAACATTTCAGAGCTGTTTTTCTCGTGTTAAGATGTTGGATGACTTTGCCATAACAGATAACCAGATAGATATAATAGCTACCATTTCCTTAACCTTGGGGATTTTGAAAGTATTTATATGTTTTGAACACATTTTGAGCTTGAAAAGTATCATCAAAAAGAGTATTACATTACGTTATTTAAAATTGAAAATATCTTTGAACCAATTGAACTGACTTTATGTATTATATAAAAAAAATATATAATGTACATCATAGAAAACTCTAATGCTCTATTGCACCTTACTGCTTCTTACATCGTATTCACTCTAACGTCTTATTTACTTCAACGGTTTATTTCCTCTAACGTCTTATTCCTTTTTTGCGTTTTATTCTCTCAAACGCCTAAAGCTTCACTCTTACAACTTATTACTTTAACGTCTTATTCAATCAAACGTTTTATTCACTTTTAAATGCTCTTCCCTCTTACATCTTATTTCCTCTTAAGTCCTATTTAAATGTAAAATCTTTTTGATCGTCCAGTACCCTCTAATATCTCATTCTGACTTCCCTCAACTACTTCTAACGTTTCATTTCCTTTTACATCTTTTTAGGTCACCTAAGTCACTCAGGTGACCTATTGCTATCCATATTTGTCCGTCGGCGTTCGTCGTGCGTAAACATTTGAACATTTTCAACTTCTCTGAAACCGCTTAACCAATTTCAACCAATTTTGGCATGGCAAATAGCAAATCTAGGTGAAGGGGAACAACAATTGTGAGTTTAGGGTCCCTGCCCCCCTAGGGTCTGAGGGGTGGGGCTACAACCACTAAAATTAATGCAACTTTTGAATATATTCTTCTTTACTCCTGGACATCAAGCAGTGAAACTGTTGGCATGATTGTAATAAGCTCTCGACTAAAATTGTGAAATACATGGCCCCAGTGTCAGAGGTTTCTGGTGTTAGGGTGGAGCTCTTTTAATTCTATAGTGAAAATGCATTAATTCTTTGAAAATCTTTTTCTCTGCTTTTGGGTATTTAATAAACTCACTAAATACATAGTTATGATGAGCAAGAGTGCCTTTTATAGATTTAAGAAATTGGTGGCCCCTGGGTCAAGGGTTCTGGTGAAGGGGGGGGGGCTTTATTGATTATATATTCAAAACACATTTATTCTTCGAAAATCTTCCCCTCTTATCCTTGGTATAAAATAAACTTAGTATATAGTAATGATAAACAACATTGCCTCCAGCTCTTCCGAAATTGAGAAATTCATGGCTCTTGGGTCGGGGTTCTGGTGTAAGGAGGTTAGGGGGTCTATTGATTATGTAGAGAAATGCATGAATTCTTTAAAAATCTTTTCCTTTGCTTCTGGGTATTATGTGAATGATCTAAGTACATATTTATGATGAAGAAAGGTGCCTTTTCCAAATTGATTAATTTCAGGGCTCTCGGGTCAGGTGTACTTGGGGAGAGTGTTGCATATTCTGAAAATAAATTATTTTTTTTTATATGCTCTTTGGTATTAACCATTTATGATGAGTGAAGATGTCGTTTTGAAATTTTGAAATATGTCGCCCTAGGGTCAGTAATTCTTGTGGGATGGGGTGCACAACTGGTTATAGAGTGGAAATGCCATTTTCTCTTTGTTCTCTGATCTACCTCTGGCTATTAGTAACCAGTAAGCATGCTAAGTGTATAATTATGATAATCAATGGCGTCTCGTTTAAAATTCTGAATTTCATAGCCTCTGGTTTAAAACACGAACCAAAGTCTATTGTTGGAAAGTTGTTGCATGATACTCAGGTGACCTATAAGGCCCATGGGCCTCTTATTCCTTTAACTTGATCTTCCCTATAACGTATTATTTACTCTTACATCTTATCTTCATCTAACGTCGTATTCCCTCTAACGTCTATTACCCTCTAAAGTCTTATTCTCTAACTTTTCAGGTTGCTGCAATCATCCTTGCTGTTGGGATAGTTCTGGGGCTCTGCATTAGTGAGAAAACTCAAAGTTGTAAAACAAACCACAGTGATTAATGTTTATATGCAATTCCAACAGAGAATCAACAAACCACATATCTTATCTTATGACGAGTGCGACACTAAGGAAGGAATTATAGCTTTAAATCAACAAATCACAATACCCTTTTTAAGGATGCGATTCATAGAAAGGAAATATAGCTTTAAATCAACAAACCTCACTATACATTTGTAAGGATATGATTCTTAGAAAGGAAATATAGCTTTAAATTAACAAACCTCACTAACCTTTTGTAAGGATGCGATACTAAGGAAGGAATTATAGCTTTAAATCAACAAATCACAATACCTTTTTTAAGGATGCGATTCTTGGGAAGGAATTACAGCTAAAATCAACAAACCTAGCTAAACCTCCTTTTGTAAGGATGCTATTCTTAGGAAGGAAATATTGCTTAAAATCAACAAATCTCATTACCTTTTGTAAGGATGTTATCCTTACGAAGAAATTATAACCTTAAAACATGATTTTTTAGAGAATCAAAATTATGCAATGTTTTTTATATCTAAAATGTATTATCTAATTTTTTAACATTAAAAAAACCATATTTTTATTTTGAAAAAAAAAATATCAAGGTCCTGTATAACAGCATTTTAAAAATTCTTATCATTTTTTTCACCACTTATCCACATTATAACTCCTCTTTGACTGGTAGACAAAGCTCCCCAAAACACCTGACCAATTTTGCACTGGACATCGATGAACTAGACTTTAAGTTATTAAACGCTTTATATTCACATTTTCCGACAACAAAAAAATTGCAGATTCACACGAAAATTTGATAATGGAATTGATTTAAATATGGAGAATCTCTACTTTCAGCCATGCAAAAATTATCATTGTGCACCCCCCCTACCCCCCCGAAAGAAAACACAACAAACTTTTATTGACTGTTATATGTGTAAATGTATTAACTGACACCGTGATTGACGTAAAATTGATCTTGTTGAAAAAAAACAGGTCATAATGATAACACTGGCTTGTTAGTGTGTACACGTACAGGAGGGATGAATAATTTCTTTCAACAATTTGTAAATAATAAAATTGTGACGATTTATTGATAATGTCATATTTCATGCACAGAAAACAATACACAGACATTTATTGATGTTTTAGTGCAATTATCAGAGACTTTATACAAGGTTGTGAGTTGACGACTTGAAACGCTTTTTGCTTCTTTTTGAAAAAAAAGGAAACATACCTTTTTTGTTTTTTCTATATCATTTGTACTTTAACCATTGTAGTATTTGAGATTTTCATAATTCCTCAAAACATGCAAATGCATTGTCTAAAGTATAACCCCCGATAAAAGATCAAGCCTAACTCCAGATCTCATATTTTAAAAAAAGGGAAATGTTTGCATTTTTATACTACTTAATCTGTCCTTATCTCTCTAGATGAATTTTTTTTATTTCCGATATATTTTACTGTAAAAAATAATCTTCCTTTTATTCCGACATATACGAAAACACCGAAACGGTAGATATAAACTTTGTTTTCCCGGCACTTATACTATGCAGTCTTTTCATGCTTCACAGTTCAGTTTAATTGTCATATCTTAGCTATATACTAATTTTCATAAGTCCTTCTCTGCATGCTACATATATCATAAAAGAAACACATGATTTGACACATATAGTCACTTTAATTAACGTAGAACGGATCACAAATAAAACTAGAGATACTATGAGCAGTGAACTCACTAAATGATTCCCCCGCATCCCGATGATTAATGATTATAATGGCAAAATCTATGTTTTGCTCTGGAAAAGCCGAAATAAGTCTCAGATCAAAAAGGAAAATAGGAGGTCCACAATGGCATTATGTAAAAAAGAATCTGTGAAAGAAACATTGAATTTTATTCAGTGGTACCATTTAGTTGGAGATGCAGATAAGAGATTGCTACCCTTCAATATTAAAGAAAAGAATGGTAGCGTCATTGTTTTGCTATTGGAAACCCAAAATATGTGTCGGATCAAAAATTAAATATATAGGAGGTTCACAATGGCGTTAAATGCAAATACAAACTACCATCAGTTTCATAAAGTTTTAGTTTTTGTAGAGAGGTTATATAAAACGAAAGAATTGCATCTACTCCACAATGTGACGATTGAGTCTTGTCTGCGTCTCATGCGATTTAAAATTTGGTGAGGCGAAGCAAACTTTCAATTTTATAAACCCCAAAAGGCAATTGTTTCTCTACGGTCACTATGCAGATCATTTTGACTAATCTTTTTAAGCAGAAGTTTAAAAGTGTAATACCTGTCCAAAGATTTTAACCATATTTTGTTCACAAATTCATAAAAGTTCAAGCATTAACGTTTACGAATTTCATTTAAGGAATAAAGAATTGAAAAAGTCTTTGATATACTCC
This sequence comes from Saccostrea glomerata, assembly GCA_003671525.1. Classification (NCBI taxonomy): domain Eukaryota; kingdom Metazoa; phylum Mollusca; class Bivalvia; order Ostreida; family Ostreidae; genus Saccostrea; species Saccostrea glomerata. The sequence continues at coordinate 104,491 of PRKT01000928.1, read as the reverse complement.
TTGGTAATTTTCACTGTAGTGAAGTTATGAGTAGTATGTAGTTGGAACAACTTGTATATATATTATTCTAATTCAAAGAAAAGACCCCCAAAAAATGAAAGAAAGTTGTCGATGATTGTATTTTGTTTAACGTCCAATTTGATATTACATTCATAGAAAAAAGTCACCAAAAACCGATGAAGGACTTCAAATTTAGACTTTTACTGAGCAGTACGGGCTATTAGGTGGTGAGGGACAGAATGCGACGTCGTGACACGGGGTCTTGGTTTATAAGGTCTCATCCGAAGGACCCGTAACTGCTGATTTTGTTTAGATATCGAAGTTAACTGAGATGTATATGAGTAACTTCTTCATCCTCCTTTAAAGTCTTCATTTCGCAAATTCTATGGTCGAAAGAATGATTTGGTAGAACGCTGACTGACTTTTTAAAATACAAATTCTTATGCCATTATTGAAACACTAAATTGTCTTCATTTGCTTATCTGATCATGACAATTCTACAAAAGCAGAATTGGGTGTGACCGGTCGATGGGAGATGCTTGCTCCTCTATGGCACCTTATCGAACCTCTGACTTTAAAGTTTTAACTCAGCTGCTGATTTGTCTTGTTTCAATGAACTATTGAGCTTGAATTCTGTTCCCTATGTCCATATTTCATAATTTAAAAACTTTAACATCAAAGTCATGAACATTGTGAGAATATTGCCCTTCATCTTTTCATTTTTGTGTCATTAATTTGCAAGTGAAGTGATTATTTTCTACAAATCCAAATCCGACATAAGTACATTAGTAAAAATTAAAGAGAAATTAAAGAGACAATTGATTGTTATAGTTTAGCTTGTGAAAATATTTAATTTAGCTTTGTGTGAATGAAAAACGGCTTGTAAAAACCCAAGTATATTTGGTTACTTTAGTGTGCTCTTTCGATAATCCCAATATTCTGACAATTTCAAGGAAAAGAATGAAAGAGCAAACCGTCATTCATCACAATAAATCTTTGAATTGTCTTCGCCCAAAGATTATCAAAAATTTATCAGCTTCGAACAATGCCATTTATTTGGAATTGAAAGCTCTCAAGTTATCAATTTTGCTTGCCGCAATTCTAAGCATTTGATTTATTGTATTGAAGTGTATCTGCAACAAGATGTTGAGTACCTTCAGAGATAATGAAATGTCCTTATCTAGTCAACTACTTGTGTAAAATAAAACTCTCATTAGAACATGTATTAGCTAAGATAAAGGTCTTCAAAATAACAATTAATATTCTACAAGAAAAAAAGATAAATTTAAAAAAAAATTAAGAAGAATTACATGTAATGATGGAAACTGCTTTGAATTTATAATAAATTTATTGCTTGCGCGTCTTCTATCGAATCCGTCACCCTATATACCAAGAGTTGCTCGTATGTTGGATGACTTTAAAAATTATCTACATATATAATTTAAATGCAAACATTTTATAGCCAATTACCGTATAATTTGAAATTTTAGAGAGACGCAAATTTAACCATTTGCCCTTAAAATATGGTATTTTATTCTTAAATCAGCAAAATGTGATTTTAGCTATTTTAGAAAGCTCACAAAAGAAGCTATTACAAATAAAGCGCAATTATCTTCAATTTTAGCGATCTTGGCCCCCTCGCTAATAATTCCAAAATTAAATCCGCGCTAAAAATTCTGCTTATATGGTATAAAAATATAGATTTATTGAACTTATCATGGTCAATATTGGCACAAGTTGGCTGTACAAATACTTGCGAGTGCATTTCTACAGCCAACTTGTGCCAATATTCACCAATATAAGTTCAATAACTCCTTTATTAAATAGCTAAAATAATTTCTTATAATTTATAACAATTATTCTAACAAAAAAACTCAAATTAATGATTTTGTGTAGTATCGGTATTAAAATTTACACCCATCCTGTAAGTGTGCAATATCGCATTATTCCGATGACCTTAATGAGCGTTATGATTTGCTTATTTATGTTTCAATGAGTCTAATACGTAATAAATTTTTAATAAATAATTTTAATATTTGTGTAAAAAAAATAAACACATCTTACCTAGATGCCACTCCTTTCTTTAATTTAACTTGGAGAATTTGACCAGACGACATTTTTGTTTACAACGAGGCGTTTGATATTGAACGCTCGTATTCGGAATGTTTCGGGCATTCTCGTATACATACATGTAATACAAACTCAGCGTTCAATAAAACACCAAGATATTCAAAGCTAAAATTCTCTAGATCTTTAGTAGTATTTTATTGGAGAATATTTATTATATAATAAGGTATTTTACTGTATGATCGTTTAAATGGGTTCCAGTTAAACAATGTTCTACCAAACCTCGTTTTTTTTTTACTTTTTACCAATATATTAGCGAAGGAGAAAGCTTCATAAGTACTTCATAATACATGTTTGAAAAGTACTCTAAATCACTTTTTATTCGCGAGAACTTTATTTTCGCGTAATTACGCGGGACAATGAGTTCGTAAAAATTTCATTCTCGCGTATAATGGTATACCTTAAGATTTTATTGAAAAGTAACAACAGTTCGTGAAAATTATGTTTCGCTATGTAAGAGTAAATGACAATCTCGCGAAAATAAGGTCTCGCGAAAAATTAGTATTTAAATTCGCCCAATCACGGGTTTGTTTCAGAATTAAATTGTGTTCTTTGAAATCGCCCCGTTTTACATTCGCCCTTTTGTGAGTAGGGCGAAAGGGGCAAAAATAAAACGAGGGCGAAAATGTCCCTGTATAATGTATACACAAAAAGATTTTAACAAATCCACCCACATCAAAAGATACGATTTCTTTTTTTCCAACAATTGCCCACATAAAATTTAAGTTGACACTCTTTGACCTAAGTTTGTTGTTGTTTCAATGCAACTGAAACCTAAAATTAAACTGTAGATTTCTAATTAAACGCGAGGAATTAATTCGCGAAAAATAAGGAATCTACAGTAAATAATTTGTTTTTGTATATACGTCATCTACAAATGTCTTTTTCGGGGTTTGTCGGGGTCTTAGCCACGCGTAGCTCATCATTTTCGGAGTACTTGAACTATAGGTTGTAATCATTTTCCAACTGTCTTTTGCTGCTTTGTTTTTCTGTATTTTTCAGGTAAAACCCACCCATGAGAGCCAACCCCTCCGTCGCAGCTGCTTATCTCTAGAGTAAACGGATATTCAGCTTACTAGTAGTGCTCACCTGGACTTTTTAGTTAAATTTATTCAAAAGCATTAAAGAACATGATCATTCCAGGTGTTCATCTGTTCCCAGGGTTCAACTTGGAACTGTTTCCGTTCTCGAAACCGGAGTTATTATGAGTGCAGCCGTGGCCATATCCGCCAATAAACCATTATAAAAACTTGAAATACAGTACCGACCGAACACACCTTAATACCAGAGCGGACCCCGGGTTCGCTCGGGGTCCGCTTCGGGTTCGCTTTCAGAAATTTTGGGACCGCTCTCAATACGCCTTGCGTTCGCTCGGGGTCAGCTCTGGGTCCGCTAGAGAAAAACCCGGCGTTCGCTTTCTGAGACCGCTTTACGCACTGATGCGTGAAGCGGACCCAGCTTTAATCTCGCTGCCAGTAAGCCCCGCTCCTTGTTTATTCCAATACAGTAATGGAATGTGGAATCGATCATTGTTGTTTTGGCGGCGATCGATACATATACACTGAAAATGTACACAGTGACATTATGGAGAACATTGATAAATTTTCAAAATTCAACTGTACATTCGACGTAGATCTATAATTATTTCCTTGATTTCTCAGCTCTTGGAATGTCGAACCTGCGAAATTCCAAGTTATTTAACAGTGGGCTATTAGGCATTTATTATTCTTTATATAAAACGTGAAGAAAAAACAGAAGATGAAGAAAAAAGTGTTGAATTGATTTTCATTGCATCGAATGGTGTACAAGTGAAACTGACGAAAGCATCTAAACCAAATACCTTTCAAATTCATGCCTTATATAGTTCTTAATTATACATCGTATTTGTTATTCTTTATGTTTTACTAAATCATAGTTTAAATATTTGACAAACACTGAATGTTGTTATCTATAAATCAACCTATTGTACACGTAATATATACTGAAAGGAAAAAGAAACGCAGGGTAACATAATATTCGAAAAATTATTGACTGCATGACCGAAAATTGGTCTGATGAGAAATTTGGTTACTATGCACCAAAATCAGTATTTAGAATTACTCAACCGTAAAATGTATGAAGTCACGTAGGAAAAACGCTTAAAAGCCCAAAACACGTGCAATTTAATGACGACGAGTTTGTCAACAAATCTTGTTGCACCATTTGAAGCACCTGAGGTATGCACATCCTTTTTCAATATATAGAGACGATATGAATTACTTGCATTCTTGGTACAGTTTACGTAAGTTCCATGGGGTCTTGTTTTCGAATTGCCTAATTAATGAAAAAGGAAACAACGGTTAACCAAGCAGTTTCTTGTAAATTTCCCCCCATAAAACTTGTTACCCATTGTCAGAGTGGGCCTGGAATGGTTTTCAATCAACCGTGACGATGACGTTAACGCGAAACAGAGTCATGTTACAAGCGGGTTATTAGTCCTGCCATCTCTTGAATAGCCACCTTACAACCACAAAAACCGCCATTTATACAGTAGAATATTATGATCATTACATTCACATGAAAAAAGAAAGAAAGCAATTCTGCAATTAGGTTTTTTGAGCCGGTCAACTTACCGTTGTGTTCCTCTCACTGGCGCATGCACACGTCATTCGACTAATTTTTTGGCGTGGTTACTCATGCCCAATATAGCCAGGGTTTGAAAGAAAAACACTCTGATGAATTCCATGCAAAGGAGAATTAAGGCTCTGACAGATGCGCGGGAGACACATTGAAGAAAATGAGAGTTTTCGATTTTGACTTTTGGGGGGTATCGTCATATGAGCTTCAATAACTCATGAATAATTAGACAAAATCAAATGGGATTTTGGTTATATCTTTTTGAAAGAAGATTCTAAAAGTTAGATATGATATTGAAAATAATTAAAAGAATGATAATTTTAATTTACCTAAAAAGTTTACCCTGCGTTTCTTTTTCCTTTCAGTATATTTAGATTTCATTTATAGTAGTTACACATTAAAAGTTCGTAAAATATATTTTTCGCACATTTACTGCACGTAGCATCGTTTTTGAAAGTAGGGGGACCAGCCAGAGAATTTTTTTTAATTGCCTGTAAAAGTTGACAAGCAAAAAAAAAAAAAGAAAGAAAAGACAATTGCCCAAACTCGAAAATCCTATTTCGTAGATATATGGCTTTCAATAAATTACATAATACATGTATTCATCAAATTGAGCATAATATTCTCAGGTGACCATTTGACCCATGGGCCTTGATCTTATAGGTATTTCATATTCTTAATTCATTACCAGTCTGAAATTAAACAACAGAATTTAATTAATGATGTAAATTAGGTTTGATAAAGGGGGGATATAAATTTTTGGCCCATAATTGGAACTTTTTAAATCTATTTTCTCATATAGATCAACAACAAATAATATTATTCAAATTAGTGTAAAGCGTTTTTGATGATTTTTTTCAAAATGTTTTTTTATATTTGATTAGGCAGAAACACTATGAAAGCGGCCATATACCCAATCAATTTAGTCAACCCTCCACCCCTCTCCCATCAACACACACACACAAACACATCCTATTTTCCTGTTTTTGGAAATAGGCCTAGATGGATAAAACATCTTTTGTATGATAATTTAAAATTTGTTCTTGTACTATAAATGTATCTGAACACCTACATCACACTGGGCTTGCGTCATGTACCCAACTTAAGTACTAGTTTTACCATTATCATTTTTAGATAGCACTGCACGTGCAGTACTAGTGTGGTGTACACATCATTGCATGTATGTCAGTAGGAATTATTTTGTGTTTTAATTGGATTATCTTTCATGAAGTTGACGGGACCTATGACAGTCCGTAAGTACAAGTTTTGGTATAGATTTGGGTAAAATAGTCTGAAATGCAACTGGTTAGGTTAAAGTTTAAAGTATCAAAGGTCATCTGATGCTGCAATAAGACGAATTTCACATTCTGAAGAGTTATCGCCCGTTATCGACGTTACATTCAGTTACAAGATACAGAAAAAAAAATTTCTGGGAGGGAGGGGGGTTTCCAGACCAGAATTTTCATCCTGAGAAGCAAAAAAGGAGAAGTTATGGTGGGGTCTGTTTTCAACGGTGGAGGGCATCCATAGTCATTTTTATTTGCTTCTATATATATTATAGTCCTGCAAATTCAGGGGGGGGGGATCTCCCAATCCATTCCCTGTCCCTGTAATGACAAATGATCATGTGACTCCTAAATAGTAGGAAACTTTTTTCCATTTGACTAAACATAATTTTGTTTTTTGTGTTATTATGTTTTGTAAATTTCATGGTTTAAAGGTTTAGAAACCCTGGAGGTCATCCCCTCTCTCCTAATGAACTGGAAATGTTCACAATATGACTGCATTAAATTAAATAAAAGTGCATCAATGATAAAATTGCTTGACATTTTATTCATCAACCTATCCTCCTAGAATTAGGAATGAAAATCATTCAAAGAGATCGACCACATTAAAGTATTTGTATATATTAACATTTTTTTAAAATGTAAAAACAAGTAGTAGTTTGCATACATGAATAAACAGGGGTCTGGGAAGGGGTGAGGGGAAGGATCGAGTTCATATCTCTTTACGTCTTAATGGTTGAAATTCCTAAATGAATGTTGACCTCAAATCTGACTTGTCCTCATTATTTTTCAAGTGGTGGTGTCTCCATTTGAGTGCAAAATTCCTGAGAGGGATGTTGAACAACAAACAAACAAATGACATAAAAACACGATATTGATTTGCGTTAAGAAATATGCAGGGGTTTTTTTCCATCATAAATCTTCTTCTCAAGAACAGCAAGGGCATTATTGTCCCCTGTTTTTGGGAAAGTGAGGGAACATTAAATCTCATTTGTCTGTCAGTCTGTCCATCTTTGACAGTATGTACATGCCTCTGTCACAATAAATTTAACCTTGGTCATAACTTTGGAATAATAAGAGATAGGGCTTTCATATTTCACATGTCCATTACCGCAAAACTTTCTAAATGTACTATGATTTTTTAACCCAAGTGAGACCTAGACCTTAAAGTTTTACCTACTTTCCAAAAAATAACATTTTAAATTAATCATTTTGGAAGAGAAAAGATAGGGCATTTAAATTATACATGTATATTACATGTGAAAAAACTTTTCTAAATATATCATGACTTTTGACTCTGTGACATTGACCTAGATGTTTAACCTACTTTTCAAAAATATTATACAGTGGACCTTCAGATATCCGGACCCCAGATATCCGGATGCTTCAGTATCCGTACGATATTTCATCGGAACAGAATTTTTAAATGTTATATTGTCTTGTTTTACTGGTGATTCAGGTATCCGGATGCTTCACGTATCCGGACAAATTGACTAGGAAATAAAGCGTCCGGATAAATGAGGCTCCACTGTACAATATATTGATATATATATATATATATATATA